>VXBA01001183.1:62326-164812 GCA_013399895.1 Serilophus lunatus
AAGTACAAAGAAAAATGACGAGAAGCGGAGAAGTGAAGAGCTGTCTTAAGTTTGAGAGAGGCTCTGTTCAACAAAATGTCTGCTAGACATTGTCTTGGAGCATAACTTAGTCTCAGATTCATAATATGTGGATTCTGGCTTCTTGTTATGAGTTCCAGAAGAAGCTGTTCATTGTGAATTGTCTCTTTACCTCACTTTCTTGACAGAATAAGAGATGCAGGAAATGAGTATGCTGGCCCAGCATTTCCTGCATACTCTATCTGCCCAACATCAAAATCCGCACAGCCAAATCTCCTGTAACTCCCCCTTTTTCCAGCCCCGTGTCCTGCAGCTTGGAAGCTCCCAGGGTCTTCTAAGGAGTAGCCCAAGGCCCCCAAAACTGACATCATTCACAAGCAGAAACAAAATTGAGCAATAAGGAATCTGGAGACATTTTTTTCAGTGACTCCTGCAATGAGTGGATGGAAACTCAAGTTTATAATGGATGTTGGGATACTAGAATAGCCATAGTGTTGGCTGCTAGGAAAGCTGTAATATTTGTATTTAAATACAATAGGCTCTTTATAATCAGATATTTTATAATGTTCTAAGATGTTTCTGGCACTAGTAGTCTAAAACCAATGCTGACACTGTTAAAAACTATAGCTTAAACAGACCAAGGCACAGAGTATCCCCTCGTAAGACTGATGAGAAATCTGATACATTTTTCCATTGCTTGTGCAGAGGAAACCAAATGGAAAAGAGAAACCACAGAAACTCAGCTCAGCAGCCTAATGTCCAACAACATCTTGCACAGGAAAAATGACAAGTACAATTGGAACAGAAAGCACGTCTTGCTTTTCAGTTTTGAGTCTCACATTGCTGCCTATTTTTTTAACCCGGTCCCAGCAGAATGAGCTCATTGCAGTTTACCACAATAAAGACAAGATATATGTCTGGATAGATAGCAGTTGGATTTATTCAGCCTTTTGGAAAATTAAGGCATGGTTCAAACACATACTTCTGTTTTGTTTCTTCTGAGACAGCCAACCGTATAATCGTTCCATGCGCTTCGAATAACATGAGAAACTGAGACTGACTCACTGTTTCCCATTTCATTAGCTCAGGACAGGATGCAGGTCCTATAAACACATTCCATTTTTCATGGCTTTACATGACATGAAGTTCCTTATTCTAAGTCTGCAAACCCACATTTTTTTTTTATATCCCTGGAATAACTGTTTACAGTCCTTCTCTTCCAGGTCTTCTGACAGCCCATACATGAGCACGAAATATGGCTTGTGACAGCAGTACTTTTGCCTCCATAACTTTCTTCTCTCGGCTACTGTAGTTACACTTAAGCCTCTCTCAGACTAACAAGATCAAAATGTCCATACATCAGTAAGTCACTCAGAGAGAAAGAATGGACCTGGAGTGATGCCCTTAGCAGGACCTTGGCTCTTAAGTAGCACGTTGCAACTCCAAGTGAGGAATTCATACAGCCAAGAGAAAACCATATGGTGAGTAGTCAACAGATTTTCAAGTACATAACTCCTGAGTAACTGAGTAACTCCTGAAGCCAACGAACCAAGTCATAAGGTATAGAGTAAATTGGTCCCTTACATTAAAACATGTTGTCTACTAGTTCAGGATATAAGGACTGAGCACAAAAATGAGACTGTCTTTATTGATACCCAAGACTTAGGAGGTGGTAAAATAAACTGTGGCTCGGTATGGAGATACAGTTTTTGGAACAGGAGTAATGAAGCATGTAAATGCAGAGCTCCCCTCCTATCTCATGTTTTGCTTGCAGAAAGAGTGCACAGTGAGAGAGAGATCGACGAGGTACCTCAAGAGTGTAAGTTTGCTATACCCTTTTACCAGTGATGTGTATCTTCTGAAAACCTCAAACATAAAACAATCCTTTGAAATCTGGCACTCTAGTTGAGTGGCAACTGCAATTTCTACAAATATGGTCCTGACTTTTATCAATGGCAAGTGAATAAACACTTGAGACAGATCATTCAAACATGTTTTCAGTCCCTGTAGTGTATCAGTAGAATTCCAGATATGTAAGAGTACAAAAAACATGCTCTGCAGTAGTGGTTATTGTTACAGTCTGTTGGTAATGCAAATAAACAATCCTCTGATAGCTAGAGATGCAGTAGTTCTATTGGCCTTGAAAATGTCTTTTGGTAAAAAAATCCCAACAAACAAACAAACAAAAAAACAACCAAAAAACTTCAGACTAAATGCATTTTTTTCTTTAGTGCCTACATAGAGATATCTAGGCACTTAGAGACTCTGTGGAATTTTTCACATTGGCAGCTGGCTCTTGATCAAGTCAATGAGATTTAAGCAGTTCCATTCTTCAAAGAAAAGGCTGCTGTCATGGTTTTTTTAAGCAATTAAATACATTTACGAGCCAAATCTTTCATATTTTTAATATTATTTTGTGCAGAGAAATTTGGCATTTCTAGTTCATGAGATGTTCCAATGCTTCCATAAAAAATTCAGAATAAAATATCTACACTTTAATATGTCCCTCAACATGAATTTTTAGAGTAATTTCTAAACATAACCATCAAAACATCTTGGTTTTCTACTGCTGAACTCAAGTTCTTTGGATTTATACTTTATATTAAAATTTTAATATCTTTAATAGACTAAAACTCAAGTACTTTTAAAAATAATTTCTAAAAGAACAAAAAAGCATAACTATACAATGTATTTCTGAACTGTTACAACTGCATTTTTCAATGCAAATTTACCCTGCTTACGGAAGCATAACTAAATCTACAGGTAAGTCATACATAGTTTCTGATAAAATATTGCTTTAAAGGTATTTGCTGAAATACAGATGGAGAAACAGAATACAATTTGAGATTAGCTTGTTCTTTTTCTATCATTCTGCTATATGAGTTAAAATAACCATCAATGGAACAGATAGAAAGCATCCATGGGAAAGGCTGGAAAATTTAGTCATTGTGTTTGTGTCTTCACTTCAGTAAAACACCAAAGACTGTATAATTTTTGCATATTTTTATTTTTGCTTTTGTAAAGACTGACAAATTGACTCTTCACACTCACACTGAAAATTGTCAGCAGCCTACAGTAATGTAGCATAGCTGTCCATATTATTACTTGGTTTATGCAGTGGTGCTTCAAGAATATTGAACAATATGTAAAATTTTTACATTCTCTAAATCTGAAGGGGATTATTTGTACTTCCTAGGAGAACTGTGCATAAAAAGGCAATGTTTTGCTCCAAGAAATGTGAACTAAGAAAGAATATATAAATACAGCCTGAGACCAATAAAGCTGTAACTGCAAATCCACTGTGGCAGTAAATGATTTCCCTTTAATAATGAAGTACCACACTGGCAAAAATAAATATATAACTAAAGCTACCCCAACCCATATTGGACTACAAAATAATGCTGTTTTAAAACACAGAATCCTTTCATTCTCTGAAATGCTCTTTTCTTCTGTAAATAGGGGGGGCTAAAATCTTGAAAAAATGTGGAAACTGAGACTGTCACTCAGTCACTTGTTCTGGGGCTTGAAGTGAAACTCCTGATATTCCAGCACTGGCAGCAATACCACAGTTGGCAGTAGTACCATTGACCAAATTTCTCTTTATGAAACAAAGCTCACGTTGGCACTGAAGCTACATTTCTGGATTTGAGGAAGGAAAGAAAAACATATATTCAGTAAAGGAAAACTTATTTGCCAATAGGGAGGAAAAGATTTCTGTTCAGTGAACACAAAGACAAATATTCTTTTGCTGCAAAGACCTCTGCAAGTTTTTAAAACCTTAAATTATTACTTTTTAAAAGAAAAAAACTGTTTCCATTGACAAAAGTTGTGAGAATCTCTTCTGCAGCTCAGATAATCCAAGCCAGAAGCTACAAGGCAGCTTTAGCCAGTTTTTCTTGCCAGTTGTTTGAGCTGCTCCTTTTCTATTCCCATTATTTCTTACTGTGCATACTGCTGCTGCTGCACAAGTTTGATCTAGCAAAACTTAGCTGCCTTTGAAGTTCACCTTAGTGAGAATCTCAGAGGGACATAGTTCTCTCGATGCTTCAGGGAGGCAGTAAGTTGCCTTAGAACCTGAGTTGAACCCGGCGTAATGCAAAGAATCTTGTCTCTTTCTCTTCCTTACCCTCCCAACCCCTTGCATGATGTTGAGGAGCCTTTTCCATACTTATACCTATAATATGGGTAGCTACTGCAGGACTGCAATTCTTTGTGCCCTTCTTACCTTCAATGAGTTGCAGGTAAACACCACAGTCGTCATCTTCAGCAGCAGCAACAGCACGCTGAGGACTCATTGGGATGCTGCTACTCAGATGAACAACACTGAGCCAAATCAGGTATTCAGAGAGTTATCTGGATCTCAAAACCCAACGAAGGCATCCTGTTCTCATGCTTTTGTGCCTCGTACGTTTTACAGAGATTTCATTTCTGTAAAGAAAATAATGTGGCTTTCTGTATCCTTCTTCAGAAGGATAGCATTTCAGGCGGTGGTTTGGCAACAAAATGTTACAGTCTCTCTTGCTGCACCAGGAACAGGACTAACCTGGGATGAACGTTCAGAAGGCTTTCTGCTACAGTAGTTACTGCTTTTCTAGCCCATTCTAACTTTAGATCCTATGTCAGCCCAAAAGTAGCATAAAAACAGAGCACTGGCTCTAATTCTCTAATATGTTCCGATCATCTTGGCAGAGGTATCATTGTATGGCCCACCACTTTCTGAGTCAAGTTCGTATTACTGTGTGATCCTTTTCAATAATGATGAAAACAGTCTTGCTAAAGAGAACTTACATGTTTGCATCTCTCATGAATGAAAATACCTAAGTTTGCCCAAATGAAGTGCCAGAAATTCATTGTCTACCATCAGATTTCTGTTGAGCACCAACCTGTATCACTTGAAATAGGCAAATGATGTGTCATAGCCTTAAGATGTTGCATGTAATTTCTTTAAACAGAAGTTGTCTGGATCTCTTCTCCTGATTAACAAGCAATACAACAAGAGAAAGTGATGTCAAGTTGCTCCAGGGAAGGTTCAGGTTGGATATTAGGAAAAATTTCTTCACAGAAAGGGTTATCAAGTACTGGAACAGACTTCTCAGGGAAGTGGTTGATTCACCATCCCAGGAAGGATTTAGATGCGTAGATATGTTACTTGGGGACATGGTTTAGTGATGGACTTTGCAGTGTAAAGTTAGCAGTTAGACTCAGTGATCTTCTTAAAGGTGTTTCCAATCTAAATAATTATGATTCCACACACAATGCTGAGCTGCTACCATTTTCCTCATCCCATGAATCCCACCATATTGCGGCTGGAAGCGCTCTGGCTTATCTCCCGGGAGTTCCTGCTTGTGAAACCAATCCAAAACTTGCCCTTTTAGTGAGAAACAGTCATGAAGAAAAAAAAAAAATCTTAATTACTGAAATGAATGGAGTTCACTATTTAATGTGTCAGGCTGTTTGTCAATTTTTCTACCAGTTTTTCCTGAGAGATGACAAAGAGGGAGAAGTGCAAACGTACTGCACTGTGTTCTCATTGTGGTCAAAGTTTTGTGTTTAAATGCCATTAGCTGCTTTGAATCGTTAAGGTGCAGAGCACAAGAGTATTACAAGAACATGCTTTGATAGCCTTTAATTCTAGAACTCTGCTCAGATTTCTTTCACAGAAGTTGAAGAACGGCTGAGGAAGGCATTTACCAAAGTTTCTCAGATCAGTGGGTCCTGAAGAGAGCAATTCTGTGCGACTGATCAGACAGCCCAGATAAGAGGCTTGCTTTAGGGATTGTATTGCCATCCCACGGCACAATATACAGAAGAATAAGAAACCCTTTCCATAATTTCAACTTTTCAAACAAACAAAAAAAAAAAAAAAAAGGATTTATCTCCATTTAAAGAAAACACTTATACCCCAGCTCTAACTCTGAGAAGCCCAGAGCCTCTCCTTGCTGGAGTAATTTCCTTGTCCTATTCTGGTGGCCCCTTGCATCCTGTTGGTTGCAGGAGGCAGCTCTCTCAGGGATGCACTCTCTCTCTCTCTACCTTTAACATGAAGCAGCTGTGATTTTCAACAAGGCCACTTTACACAAACCAAACAAGAGACCGATCGGGGCTCATTATTTGGTCTGCTTCTCTGCTCCTGTCTGTGTTATTCCCTACTACCTGGGCTCCCTCGCTGCTCATAAATGTCCCCTTTGAAATTATCCCAAGCTACAGTATGAAAGCTGGTGATATATAGCATATTCTAAAGAAAATTTTCCTCTGTTCAAAAACCTTCCTGACCTCGTGACCGAAGAAGAACAAAATAATGTATTAACAAAAACACGGTTCACTGCCAAAGAAAAGGAGTTCCTGTAAGGACTGAAACAATAAATCTCCTCTGTACTGAACTCCCAGAGGGAGTATGTTGTGTTTCTTCCTGTTCTTTATCAAAGTCCCCAAAATAAGCAGGAATGGGCAGTGACTAGGCACAGTTTCTACACACCTTTTTCCATGGAGTAATTAAGGCCTGCCCAGAGTAAGAGAACACTCCCTGCCCAGCTGCATAAGGGAGAGCTGACAGCTTTACCACCACTACCACCAAGCATGAAGGTCCTGGGGATTGCTTTTTTTTTCTTAGCTTCACTCTGTATTTGCACTGTGATAGGTAAGTTCCTTGGCTTTCTTGGGTAGACTTGTCACATCTGTGGGGTGTTTTGTGAGCAAAAGCTTAGCTGTCAGTAGCTGGGTGTTTTGGGGTTTTTTCCTACTGCAGTGATTGAAAGGCTGTCGGAGGAAAAAAAGGTACTAACTGCTCGTTGAGTTATGTGTGTTCTGTGAAAAAACTTTCCTACCTTTGTATTTTTCTGACAGCTTTCTTTCTGGTTGTCATGAAGCTCCTAAATCTGTGAGGAGTTAAGAGCAGAGGTATATTTACAAAAGTTTTCAGTTCTGTTTTGATTCTAAGAAATAAAGCATCTTTTGTAGAGATGGCTTTGGGGGGGAGTTGAAATGTTTGAAAGAGTTTGCTATTATTGCTCTTGCAAATCGCATCTATCCTGATGGATTTCCCTGGCACTATGCCAGCAGTAAGTTTGGCCAAGGATATCTCTCAGAAATTATTTTAGTTTTGCCCCCAAAGATACAGGGGCTTACAGCATTTATCAAGTGTCAAATAATGAGGGATGCAAGCCTAGGGGTGATATTACTTACTGAGTGCAATATTGTTTAAACACAATTCTCAAATGCACAGATTTAATCAAACGCTTTGGTATTCACGTGATCACTGAACTGATGTTTTTATTATTCTTCAGCTTGAGAGCATGCTTTTAAAGTGGATTTAACTAGTAAAACCTGAAAGGATGAGAGAAAGTACAAGGGCCAGAGTCTATCATCACCTTTGTTAAAAGACACATTTGAATCTGTGTTTCATCTGTACTTTTGTTTGCTGGCCCTCTGGGCCAAAGCTTCCACAAATGCCTATACATTGCCTGCAAGGGATCTATGAATTAGAACTTAAAAAATTGATAACAGCTAGATATCTATCTATTAGATAGATATCCAATAGAGAATAAATAAACAGATCTAAGGCACTTAGATCTAATCAACTTTTGCTCAGGTGATGTGTTAAAATCTGGTCTTTTGTGGTGTATCTTATGCTACTGCTTAGGCTCACTGCTGTTAGGAAAATAAATCAATAAAGGAGATTAAAAATAAGCTTATGCCACAGAAAAAACATCTTTTAAAACTATGTTAAGTAAATACAAGCCCTGAAAGTCTGTGTTGAAGTACTATTTATTCTCTGTCTGCTACGCCTAGTAAAAATAGCCTTTCTGTCATTGTCGAAGCTTTAATTTCACAATTTCTGAAAAGCAAAGTGGAGTTGCATCAAAAAGAGTATATTTAACACAACAGTCCATAAAGCTTACCAGAAACAAACATACAAAGGTGGGAGGAATTCTGTCAGTTTTAAACAATCCTTTCTTTAAAAAGGATTTTCCCTCCTCTGCATGACATGAATGCAGCAGAACTGATGACAGTGAATAAGCAAATTTTATATATGATACATTGCTTCTGAACAATTTTTGTTCTATAAAAGGATGTTTTTCGTGCTCTATTGCAAGGTGAATATGGTAGTGACATTCTGTTGGTAAATTTACATTAGAAAATTAAGAATATCTGTGGGGAAATTTGGAGTATGTCTCTAACTTGTGAAAGTAAAGGTACATCATCTGGTCAAGCTTCCTTCTGGAAGCTTCCTTCCATCAACCTGTTAATACAGAAGTGGGCTGAACCAAAGTCTTTAGATTTCCACTTTTCGTGATCTCTGAAGCGTCCTGGCCTGTAACAGCAGGATCTTATAATCTGAAGAGGGGAACTGATGGTAAAGAGGCTTGCACCCATCTCCCTTGTGCTTAGTCTCCCTGTTCTGAGCATTGGACACAGCAGCAAGACTTTTCTCCAGTTGCTTAGAAACACCTTTATTATTTTAAAATTATGCTCAGTAAAATCTAGAGAAGGACAAATCACACCTTGGTGTTTTAATACTCACTCCCACAGATTTTGGGGTAGTTTATCTTCAAAGCTTACAAAGACAAGTAATTTGTGGGCTTGCAACCTTTTCATGTAATGCACGCAAGTTGCTTGTCTTTGTGTCTTTTGTATGTCATACAGAAGTGGACAAGGATGCTTCCACTGTGGTTTGTAAACAACCCACCAAGTTTCCTGTGGGGCTTCCAAATTTCTTGCTTTGTCTTCAACCTGTATGATGGCGGTGCTTTTCTTTGCAATCTTCTAATCCATCTTGGGACCATGCATCCTCAAAAGTCCCTAAGGTTTTGGTGAGATCTACCCTCTATCAACACTAGACACTGTAAACTAGACTAGAGGTCCAGTTATGTACAGATGTGGAGGCTGATAACCTCCTGACAACTTGTCCCTCCTCTCAAGGCTTTTCTCAACCCTTTGCAAGCTAAATGGCATGCTTAAAACGAGAGTTTCTTCATGTTCATCTCCAGGTGCACAGTCCTCCTGGCATATTGCCCTTTATTCTTACCTGTTCCAAAACTACTCAAATAGAAAGGCTTTCTGGGTTGATTCCTAGCATTTCCAGATTTGAACAGACAAAACTGGAACGTGTCAAAAAATGCATTAAGATGTAATTATTTTTAAAGTGTGTAAAGGTGAAGTTTGTTCTTCAAAAAGATGAGGGGAGAAGACTTGGCATGTGCTTATAATGTAAGTGCTTAGAGGTAACATCTTCCTGTGCCTTGGTCTTGTAATGCAGCATGGCTATGGCTACACAGCATAGCAGATGTTCTCCACAAAGTGCTTGTAGGACTTCACAGCATCCTTCTCTCTCAAGAACCCGGGTTGGTTTCTTGCAGAAATGATAATAGAAGAGAATGGGTTGTGCTCCTCTTGCATCAGTCTGGATACATTCAGGTTATGTATTCAAATGTAGGAGCTGGGAGGGACTGTCTCGTCTTGAAGATGTACAGTGTGTGGGTTTATTAATGTCTGATTACTGACCTCTGTTGACAACTAGCAGTAACTTTATCCGAGTACTCTGTCAAAATTGATTGCACTACAAAAAAGAAAAGTTGTCTTTCATTTTGGAAAGATAGGGGCAAATCTTGTTATTGAGAGACTGGTCCAAATGCCCTTGAAGTAGTTTGGACCAATTCCATCCACTGTGGATCAGCCCTAAATTAAACCACCTCCCCCACTAAGGGGATGCTGTGGAGCATCCCCACCTACAATACAGCTGATTAGTCTCAGGATGATAGCGTGAGAAAAGTTCCACTAAACCAGGGCTTCTGCAGTGATTACATACATTTGTAGCTGCCTGAACTCTGTTCTTGTTGATGTAGACTAGAGGAGATAGATAGCCTTTCCTTTTCCATCTTCTGTGCTCACAGGCCTTCAAGTCTTCTAAAAATTAATTTTAAAAATTAAATAGTAACTGAACTGTTTCGAGCAGTTAGAGCTTTTCAGCATGCTCTCTCCTCACTTTAGCTTGTTATTCATGTCTGTTCTCCTCAAGACCAGCAAGGTACAAACTGTCACGAGTGGATCATTGTCTCATCTCTGAAAATATGAAAAATGTGAATAGGCTTTACATAATTCTTTCTTACACCTTTAACTTGCTTGAGCCCAAACTTTAAATGTCTTGTGAGTTTTCCTGTTGTGGAAGAAAAAAAAAGTATTTGATGGTTTTGCTGTTCCTAGCATTTTGCAAAACTAGCTTTGTCAAAAGTTGATTATAGTGCTAGAGCTTGTAATAGCCTTTAATTGAATATTGAATTTTTATTCCAGTACAGATTTATTTCTTTTTTTTTTTTCCCCTACTGCCACATTCCTTTTATTCATTAGATCTTTTGCATATTGGGCCAGTGTTTGCCTAAAGGATTTTGGAGGTATATTTATTACTGGAGAGCTTGTTCTAGCCCCAAACCTGAATGCAAGTTTACTGCATCTACTGAGAATAGAAGCAGATGGCTTGATACCTGCTTGATTATGATTTACAGCCAAAATAAATGGAAACTGAATATGAAGGGCGAGTTGCCTGCAGCATTCAGCTCCAGACCTGAGAACACATAATGCCATATAACATGCCCAACAAATGATTGTCTCTTCTGAAAATTTACCAGAATGTTTTCTTTTATATTTAGCTGACTCTTTTTATCTGTATTTATACCTAGAGTTCTTGTTAATATTTAGTCCTTTATAAATCAGGGGAAAAGATCAGCTGAGACTTGTTTTGGTTTAGTTTCATGGTTTGTTTTTTTTTTCTTTTCTAAATAAGAAAACACCTTGAATTTGGGCTCAAATTGTTTATACATCTGAGTCCTGTGTGAAAAACCTGCAAAAATACAAATTAATCTCTAAGAAACACTTATTTTTAACAGGTACTATTCGATAGCTAGCCTAACTTCAAAGTCTGAAGACAGCAAAACTGCATTAAAAACCATCCTTACTACTTGTGGCCCTCATGAAGTGGGTGTTGGTTTTTTTTATATTTTTTGCTGCAATAACTCAATGAAGACCCTTTAACAGGTTGGGGATTTTTTATTTTTTTGCAATTCTGTAAAAAGAAAGACAATGTTGGATTTGTGTGTAGCAGCTGTTATTTCCAAACACAAGTCAAGAATTAAAGACTTTACTTCCTTAGAAGAAAAACATCTACTTTTGGTTTCAGCTAGCACTCTAAAAATAGGTTTCCCAGATTTAAAGGGAAGGATCAAAACCCTGAGTTGCACCATGTCCTGCCATGGAAGCCACCATCATTGTTCCAGCAGCTGAGATATCAGGTAATGGCATCATCTTGTGGAAATTGATCCTTGGATGCCCTAACAGCAGCATGCTGTATCAGCTAGACCTACCTGCAACAGGAAAAGTTGTTTGACACGATTTAACATCATGCTATCTCTACACTGTGCCTTATGACCCTACCTCTCCATGTGAAAAAACTGCTGATTGTCACTTGATGATAAAATGACTTAGAAAAAAATTTAGCAGGTGTGATCTGCTGGTGTATTGTAGAAAGTGAGTAGGAAGCCCTCTGCTGCCACCCACACATGTACTAGAGGCTGGTCTGGAGAGGTCCAAATTAATTCCAAAAGATTTTTTTTTTCCTCAGCAGTCAGGATAGACAACATCCCTTTTCAGGCCAGTCTCACTACCTAATGTTCCAAAGGTTTTGTTTCAAACTAGTAACAGGGCAAGGATTTTCAGATGCCTTTTATGTGGAAAGTCAGGAAGCTTACCTGACTGTGGTACAGGTGCAAATTCTATCCTAGTTATCAACAGGGAATTTTTACAAGAATTTTTAGTCTTTTTTTCCCCAGCGGCACTAACATGCTTCTGGGTGTTAGCTGCGTGTTGTAGATAGCAATGCATCTCAGGTTTCTGAAACCACAGAGCAAGTGCCACACAGTTTTGTGTCATATTTATCTGCTGTGATCTTTCTGCCTTATCACTCTAATGAAATGATGTGTTTTGCTGGGATAGGAGCACTATACCAGACTTGCTATTTGAAGATATCTACAAGATAAATAACCATTCTAAAATGCACATTCAGTTTGTCTTAATGGTGTGATTTCTCAGTGTGGTACTTGGTTTGAGGAGTGTCAGTGCAATCAAAAATTTTAGGGTTAAATTATTTAAATCCATTATTTTATTAATTAAATGTTTATGCTTCTTGCAGATTTCTTCATTATCTTTAGCAGGAGATTAATGTTATTTTTGGGCTTGGCAGATCTGGCTGTTGAGGCAAAAACTGATAAGAATAGCAAAAGCTTTGGGGTTTAATTGGTTGGAGGATAAGAGTGCAAAGAGATTTATAAACCTTGTTGACCAATGATATGCATTATTTTTCTCTGTAAAATACTTATTTTTTGAGATCTGATTTCATTGCACATCAATTACTCAAAGTGATCAGAACCCCATATATTCCTTTGGGGTTTATAATTTTCCTCCTTTTTCTCATGCTCAGCATTGAGTCTTGGATTTTATTTGAAATACAGTGGTGATAACCTTCTAAATGTTAGTACATGGGGTGCTATCTATCCCAGTGTGAGGACAGTCTGAAATCATCTTTCCAGAGAGATGAATTACTCCTCCTCATCTCAGCATGGGTTATATATCACAGCAGTATAGTTGATGTAAATATCGATGTTTGCAAACTCATTGAAAGGATCTGGAAGCCAAAATATCACCAAATATTGTGAGGTTAAATGGCAAAAATAGGTGAGAATCACTCTCAAGAAATGTGAAATTCAAATTCCCTGCCCTCCTCCTCACCAAATTCCTGGTCTTATGCCCAGTAGAGAAAGGCAACTTTGGACATGATACATAACTAATGCTTCCATGGCCATTTTAACTCCCCAAAAGCCAAGTTTTGGGCTTTTTCATTTCCCAGGAATTACAGACTCTCTGAAACTCCTGCCAAGTTGTCAGCCTTCATTTTCCCTTGACTCATACAGATGGTCACAAAGGCAGAAACCTGTGGTATATTGAGAAAATGTTTGGGGCCAGTGTGCAATTCTATTGTAGTTGCTCATTCCTGCACAGGACTGTTAAAATCACTTTCTGGAAACTACTGAATTCTTTGAATTATGGAGCTTTCTGGACATTCTGTGGAGTCTTACTCTGTTTTGACAAAAAACACACAGCTCTTGGAAATCGTAGCTACACCAAAAGCTGGCTGATTAGCAAGGTTCTTCAGCAAAAGAACTTTAGATTCTTTTTAGGAAGGGTTTTTTCTTATAAGGGTAGTGTATTAATGTATTTACAAATGTATTAACAAACAATTGGGCTTGCAACAGCTCACTATTTTCCAACATGTAACCAAAGGAAGAACTTACTAGAGATCTATGCCAAATAACCCAATCCCCAAGACATGCTAATGACAGAAATGGAAGGACATGGCAAACATATTAGAGGCAAAAAGCCTCACCCTGCAGGACTGTTTTTTGATTCTCTGCACATTTTAACCTGTCTAGTTCAAATGGCTTTGGAGGATTCCATTATTTCCCTTTTGCACATCATTCCTTGTGCTAATGGAGTCATGTGGCTGGCATGTCTTAATGGGCCTCGATTTAGGTGAACTAGTGCAAAATTTATCTTGGCTTAGAGACACTTTCTTGTACTGCACTGTCTGCTTCCTCCCCAATTGCTTTCACCTTGCATTTCCAAAAGCTGGCAGAAAATGCTATTTTCCAGATGCAAGGTAGGGATTGCTCATTTTTGGGAGAAAGGGTTGCAGAAGAGTTTGTGTAGGAGTGGAACAGCTTATTCACGGTAGTTGTAATTGTCATGGGGAATAAAATTACTCTAATTGCCAATAAAATACAAGGGATGTCTATAACTGCAACTTTGGTTTTTAAATAGGAATACTGCACACATAAAGCATGTGAGAAAAGAGTTTCAATTTTGCATCTGATCTTAGCAGTTGTGTCAGATTGGTAGAAATTCAAAATAACATGAGTATTCAATCAGCTTGGCAACATACAGACAAGGAGGTCTTCAGCTGTATGTGCCAATTGGAGAAATGAGATATTTTCAAAGTATACCCTTCATTCTTGCATATAAAGTAACTCCAGTGAGATTGTACCGCACTCAGAGCTTGCAAAGCCCATTTGGGACCTTCCCTTTGGGATAGTCTGTACCATTTAACCTTTGTTCCAGGCAATGTGGAAAAGATGAAGAGACTCTCAATGGATCATGGAGCATGGAATTACATTAATTATAGAAGCAATTTATGGTGTTTCCACGGAGTTTTCTGACAGGAACTGTTCTTTCAAGGCTCCAGAGGCTCTCAGAGCTTTGTCAGGAGCAAAGTGGCATGGGCGGGTGTGGCTGAGATGGGTCTAGGCTGATCCCGGATGTTCTAAAAATAAACACATCACAGCAAACGCTGCAGTGACCCTTTCCTGAATTATGCAATTAGTCATGTTGCTGGAGATGCATTCGGATCACAAACATGAAGCAGAAGAACTAGGGCTTCCCTAGCTGCTGCAGGACATTGCAAAGGAGAGCTACCATCTGACCTGGGCTCAGCTTACCCTCTGTCCGTTTTATATCTGCTCAACAAAAACACACTCTTTCCTGGGAAACAAAAACAGGCTTGCAGATAGCATGGCAAGGAAAAAGGTTTGTAAGCATTACCCAAAGAAGGACTTAGTTTTCTCTCCACCTTCTGGGTGGAGATGACTTACATCAATATTCTTATTCCATCCTGTTGCAGTGGAAGGGGCTCTCCTTTATTTTTTTTTCTTGTTCTACTCAGCAATGCAAAATATTTCAAAAGTTTTCTGTATAAAATTGTACCCATTACAGATGTTTTCCAGTTTTATTTAGCATGACTAACACAAGGAGGGGGTAGCAGTTCATTTTTCATACTACAAAATAGCCCTTAGAAACTCCTACCTTTTTATCTTAAACATGGACAAACAAATATATCACCATCAAAGGGTGACAATCTGGTGGTTTAAATAGCTTTAAAGTGTTTAATTAAAATGTATTAAATAGGTTTGGCAGTTTTAAATAAAGAGAAATGCAGAGCTTGGAACCTTCATTCAAGGCAGGCTGAAGTGCTGATGAGCATGCTGAGCACATTTATTGTTTTATGGAGTGCAAACAATGTACTCATCCCTCTGTAGTACACAGTAATAAAGACATCCGCTAAGGTTCACACAGGAGCAGAAGGCACACTGAGAAAGCTTGTGATTAAAAGCTTTTGATAGGGAGTTTGCATTTCTTCTCAGGCAATAAAAAACCCCATCAAGCTGGTTAGTTAAATGCCCAGATTTCTATATCCACACATGCAGAGAGGCAGACCATGCAGTGCTTGGGTTTTTTCAAATGCTCAGTAACACAGAGGCTCTCATCCAACCCTTCTCATTAATGTTTTGATGGGGGCAGCCCTCGACAACCTACAGCCGTGTTAGCTGAGGTTGGTCCTTGGCAGCTGCTTTGTCAGTTTTTCTCTGTGCAGTGGGTTCCAATGCAGGAGCTGTTTGCTGGGTACTTTGGGCAGGTTTTACAGAAACAGTGCCATTTTCCTGGGAAATTAGCAGCTCTTTGCTAATGGTTGGTGTTGGGTCAAGCTAGTCATGCTCACCCAGGTCATGCTCGCCTGCATCACCACATGCCTGGAGCAGTGCTGGCTCCAAAGCTGCCATTCCTGCCTTCTTCCTGCTCCCTGCTGGCGAAACTGTACCTCCCTTTCCTTCCTACCCTCAGCTCCTACTGCCAGCTGCCTCCGACCCACCTAGTTTGTTTCCTCTGCAGAACCCAAGTCCCACATTGCTCCAGTTGCTGCTGCCCGTTCCCATGCCATGCAGGGAGGAGCCATGTCCCTGTATCCTTTTCCAGCTATGAGGCTTTGCATTTGTGCTCTTCCTTTCCTCATGTCCATTTTTCTCATCTGTTTTCAGAGGCTTTTGCCTTCTGCAAGGAAGAGTGTTATGCCTTCCTGGCCCAGGAGCTTCTCCTTCCTGCCTTTGTCTTCCCCTATGCTCCTGCCTGGAAGTCTTTCCCACTCTTTTATAGCAGGTTGTCTTTGTCGTGTGACACCAGCCTGCAAACCAGGACCAGTAGCTACAGTGAAGAAGTAGAAGTTGAACTTAAAAGTAAGATCTCTACATGTAGGATTTGTATACTATGTTTTCAGTTTGTTGTTGAAGAAGAGACATGACTGAAAGGAAGGTAACAGCTTGGCAAACGGGAGGTGGTTTCCCACCTCCCTCGGCAGCAGGAATCACAGGCTTCCAGCTGGTTGTCATCAGACAGCAAAAAATGTGGCCTTGCTCTTTGCCTTATGGTTTTTAGCATTGCCTGTAGTATCTGACTACATCTCACCAGGGTTCACCTTAAGCGTGACCAGTGTAACTTTGCTCAGGGTCCATATTGTCCTTCCAGTTGCCATGAGAAGATATTCACAGGGGAGAAAATTCTGATGTGGAAAAGGGCTTATGTCGAGGGAGGCTACATTAAGAGCATTTGCAGCAGTGCAAAAACATTGTGAGACCAGGCTGTAAAAACACTTTGCAATTCTGACTTTCAATGATAATGAAGTGGCAGTGATCCAGCATGGGACTGTTACTAGGGATACAGCTTTCCTTTCAACAAGTGCTGTCACAGCGTGCAGGTCCTAGTGCAAACACATCTGAAAGTATGTGTGAGGCATGCCATACTTTGTGTATTGCTTTAGCATACTGAAGAAATGTGAAGATATAAAGGTTGTATTTTTCTTTCAGTTTCCTTCAAATTCATGAAGTTTGCAAATAGCTTTGTTTAAGTTAACATCCTTTACTACACACTTATCAGCTTTAGCCATTCACGGGATTACATCGGAAACTAGAAATCTAATTGATATGACTATAGAGGAAAGATTTAAAGTAGGAGTCCTTAAGGATTAAATTTACTAGAAACAGTATTACTTGTATAAAATTCTTTCAGAACATAATATCTGCAGATTTGGAGTCTTTTTATTCTTTTAAAAATTTATTTCTGGAGTGTTTAATTTATAGATTTTGTGTTTGTGATCTTAGAGGGTTTGAATAGGACAAAAAGAATTGCTGATTTCAAACGACACTGTTAAAATTGCAGTTAAACCTCTTCTAACAATACATTTCAGATAAAAGCTTTTGTGCCTGGAAGCACCTGTGCTTCCTCTAAGATTGTTTTTGCAGCGCTTGCTGGTTTTCTAAATAACTTGCGTAGCATCAGTTAGTCATTTTTCGTCAACCAGTGACTAACCTATGACCACAGGGAGGCTGGACCAGATGACCACTATGGTCCCTTCCAAACTTGCACGTCCTATGATTCTGTGAGTAATGTGTACTCTGCACTTTCAGCCATTTATCTCATTTGTGATTATATATCCAGGAGAGCTGTAAGCTGACAAGCCAACACACTATTTATGGTGTCATGGTACTGCCGTGTGGGCGCTACGAGCATGCAGAAAATCAGTTAGATCCTTGGAGAGCCATCCAGCATCGCGTTGTTACAAACCAGCCATAAGTATGGGCGGCAGCTACTTTTAAGCATCTTTATATATGTCTTGGCAGAATATCACTCTGAAGCTGTGCAGGAAACTGAACCTGGGTTTCCCGAATACTGTAGCTCTTGGCCTTCTCTCCCTAGGCTGGAAGTACAACCTGGGTCTCCACAAAATGTAGCTCAGCAGGAAAGGCCAAAAGCTAAACTTCACCAAGTAGAAGGCCTCGTTCTACGTCAGGAATTAAACCTTAAGTTTGATCCCTAAATTAATGTATCTTTGTGCACTTCAGTTCTGTTTGGAGGGCCTGAGTAGCATATGAGCAGTACCTAAGACTTTGGTTTGCTTTTGGGACAATGGAACAGTGTGGAATGTCGGGCAGATAGGATATCATCCAGGCAAGCTATTTTTTTTCTTTGGAGAATGTATGAACCTTTAAACAAAAATGCATTACAAAAGAAAAAAGACATTTATCTCAAGGTTTACACTAAAAGGTGATGCACTGGGAAAGAAAGATAAATAAGTAGTGAAAACAAAATTAGAGAAGTGTAAGAACTACACTGGGCCTGGGGAAAGATCAGACAGGAGAATGAAGAGAGGAAACAGTACTAAATGAAGATGAAAGCAAAACCTTGGAGCTCTGTTACCTATTATGTTAAGAGTATACAGGTTGTGCACATTGTCAGATAGCAGCTATTTCTTGGGAACTCTGAAGATATTAGTGCCAGATTTTCTTACAAGGACGTCTATAACTTTCTCCAAGTAGGGCAAAATGTTTGATGAATGTATTGTTTTTTACATGGGTACTGCTGGAGCAGCTGTTACAGGAGGCTCTATCATGGTCGTGGGGTTTATCACTTGCTGGAAAAGATCACCATTTATTTCTGATGGTATGAGAGGACAGAAAGCAAAACTGTAACTTTGATTTCTCTGTGACTTCCATGTAGTTGCAAAGGCCAGGGTCACACAAACAACCATAATATAACGTCCTGGATAGGAGTAGGTTTAAATTAGATTTGAGGAAGAAATTATTTTACTGTGAGGGTTGCGAGGCACTGAAACAGTTGCCCAGAGAAGCTGTGACTGCCCCATCTTTGGAAGCCTTCAAGGCCAGGCGGGATGGAGCTCTGAGCGAACTGGTCTAGTGAAAAGTCTCCCTGGCGGTGGCAGGGAAGTCGCAACTAGATGGTCTTTAAGATCCCTTCCAACACAAACCATTCTGTGATAATATACATTGAACAAACGTGTATATACATGTAAAACCACCACCTGCAGATTCTGCCTCATAGCCTTGAAGCAGGGAATTAACGCGTGCAGGTTCCTTCAGGACCCTTCTTTGGTATTTGCTCCCAGACACGACCTGTTGGGCAGTGGTCTGGTTTTGAGTAAGAATGTGTTACATCCTCTTCAGAAAAACGGCTAAAGCACCAGCTTCTGGCTGTTGCACCAACAGCTTGACACAGGCACCAAAAAACCTGCAGAGTTTATAGTTCAGATTTCCCCTGTTCATTACCTCTCATTTAATATTCACTGGACATAATAAAAAGGATGTTCCTTTGTCTTTGCTGCAGTCCCTCACCTGCTGTCTGCTGCTGTTGTGCCTTCCATTAATCTTTCTACACTAAACAAATGCAATTTTTGCAATAGTTCCCGAGCTGTCATTTTTCTCTAGACTCCTGGTGATATTTATGGTTCTCCAATAACGCCCCACCTCCAGGAATGCACACCCTTCTCAACACCCTTCTGAAGATGGACCAAGTACTTCATCTGAATGGAAGGATTTTAATGATACAGTTTTGTCTACCTAGTGCAAGATCAAAAACAAAAAAACATCAAACAGGCCATTTCACTTGCTATTTCTGTAATGATAGTGACTTTTTCATAAAAACAATTTGCTTTCAAAATCAGATATTGATGCCAAATTCCCTTAAATTCAGTAATTCATGTAATGAATATAATCAATATACACTTTGAACGACCTGTTAATCTTTAAAAATGCTTTTGCTTTGGCATTCAGTTTTGTATTATCTGTTCCATGTCGTGCTTTAAACTTTGTGGTTTGTGCTCTGTAGAATCCTGCAGGGTATAAACAGAACTACTGAAGTAATACCACGCAGTCATTTCTTCTTTTTTGCTGTCTTGGTTATAGCAATAACAGGCACCTAATTAACACAAGGTCAGAACCCAGTTATCTTAGTCTTCCAATGTGAAGGTAAAAATAATGAGAGAGGGGTAAGGAATTAGGAGCTCAGATCTTGGAGACTGAAGCCTGCATCAAAAGCTGCAGTTTGAGGACAACTGTGGCCCTTGGTCAGCCTTGTCTAAATGCCAGGGCTTTTTCTGAATTTAAAAGAAGAATCTAAGTCCAGTGTTTCAGTTCATCTATTTTGAAATCTTAAGATCAGATAGAAATGATTGTGCTGAGCTTTCATTTTAGAACAAATATACCGTTTAAATCTAAGCCAGAAAAGACAATAAAGGGAAAATCTGTGAATCTAAAAGAAAAAACAAAACAAAACAAAAACAGTAACTGTTGTGGTTTTGTAGTTTGATTTTATCTTTTCAGTTTGGTCTTTGGCCATGTATCAAATGTTCTTTGATCTCTTCTTAATTTGTTCTTTCTTTTTTCCCTGCCACCCTGACTGCCTTACTGTCTGTAGGCCTTTCTGCCCTTCCTGTCACATCTTTTTCCTGTCCTGTTATATCTCTCCCAGTTCTGACTTCTTTTTGCCTTATCTAGTTTCAGACATGGGGGGTTTTTTCCCTTTTTTGAATCTTAGCACCGCCACCATGATCCCTTTATTCAGCCCAGTGTGGTACCTGAGCTCCTTTTCACCCGATGCATGTTCTCCAGACACAGGGATGCTACATCACAAGTCACCTATGCTCTTTTAGCTGGGTTTATTGCCAGCGAGCAGCAGCAGTTTCTGTGTGGGAGCAATTGCTGCATAGGTATTGGCTACTCCCACATCAGAGTACATCACAGTACTCTCATATCAAAGAGATCACTGCATCCAAATTTGCAAAAAAACGTGCAATTGTAAATTTGCTTAGATGTCCATCACCTGAGGCTGCAGCCAACCTGACTTGAGCAGAAAAATGAAGCTTTACATCTCTCTCTCTGTCTAGCAACAGTCTCTAATGGGTGAAAGTTCTTTGCTCAATCATTTTTGATCTCTTGCTTTTATCCCCCATAGAATTCTCCTTAGTCACAACTTAACATTGCAAATAAGAGCATAATAAGCCAGTTCTATCATTTCTTTTAATCTGCCAGTTCCTCCACACAATTCTGTCAAGTTTTAAGCATTTTTGCATGTTGCTTTCAACTTATTTTTAAAGTATACTTAGTTATTCACTGTTTTAAGGAAACAATTCATAAAACTCTACTTCATTATACTCTGTTAATTGAATTTACCTTAAGTTATCTCTAACCTGTGATAAAATCAGCAAATAATGAGTCATAACAAAATTGTGACTTACATTCTTCCTTTTTTTTAGTTTTGAGGAAACCTTGGCCTATCAACATGGTTATTAAATGGAACAGCTTTAAAGGATGAATAATCTAAGTATTGAAATGGGCTTTCCAGAACATCATGCTGAGTTAGGAGAAGAATTTTGGGAAGAGTGAGTTCGTGGTTGAGCTAATTGGCTAGCTATTGCATTTAGCTGGTGTTACAGACATGGTAGCTACTGGGAGATATTAAAACAAAAACATATGAAATGTAGGCACTGTTGAAAAAGCATTCTGTTCTAGTGCTGTGGCCTTGTGGTGTGGGGGATTACAGGAGCTTTGTCAGCAGCGCATAATGAGAATGAAGAGATGGAAAAATGCTTGCTGTTTAGGGAAACAAGATTGCCTTTGGATCTCTTCGAATAAAGTTTGTTTTCCAAGTATTTCAGACATAGTTTATGAAGCATTATTCTGACTGGGTAACTAAATGGAAGAAAATCTGTATTTTAAATGTAGTGTGCAAGAGTCTGTGCATAGTCTGGCTGTATCCACATGTTCTGAGGAGCAGAGCTGGAGCAGCAGCAGGCCCATAAGAGACTCAGTTTTATGTAGGATATGCCCATATCAAGCTGGCCAGAATGTGCTGTGATGAGGCATTATGAAGGCAGTAGCATACCTAGAAAAGATCCCCAAGAAACTAAGGTGCACTTGGAAGAGGCTGACACCCATTAGAATCACGCAGGTGCCAAGAGGGCTGATAATACATTGCTTAAAGAGGAGTGTACTAGTTTGAAATCAAAGCAGTGGGAGATCACAAGTCAGAATTACAATTTAATAGGAAGAAGAAAATTAAAAGAAATAAATAAATGCAATAGTACAAGGACACTGACAAAGTCAGATACACCCTGACACTCTATGGTGGTAGCAGTCCAAGCAGAGCAGTTCCGTTGAGGCGGCGATCCTGTAGAAAGAAAAGGGTGAGAAAGTCCAACGGTAGCTCCTGTCCTCTGGGAGTCCAGTAGGTAAGTGCTGGTGTGGTGTTCAGAGTCTCAGCTTATATCCAGGATGGAATAGTTGGCTCCTCCCTCTGGGTGAAGCATCTCACAATGGGATGGTGAGTCGTGTGATAGGGCCTGATGGGCCCATTAACAGGAGATAGTCCAGGAGGGAGTTATCTCTGAGCCATGGGGCGAGGCATTGATGGCCCATTAACAGAAGATAGTACAGAGGGAGGAGGCGAGGAACACTGCTTCACCTGGTTTCAACAGCTCACGGAGATGGTAATAGAATATACTTCAACCCAGGACAAGGAGTTATAAAGGCTGATATGATTAGACCTTAATATATTCCTGCAGAGCCCCTGCAATTGTATTATGTATGATTTTTTTCCAGGTTAGATCTGTGACTCTGGCAGGCCTTGGGTGGTGCTCGTGAAATGTTAATCGGAGCGCAGCACACAGAGCAAAGGGAACAAAACTGACTGTTCTGCCCTGTAGCCAAAAAAAGAGAGAATGCCAGCAGATATTACCATGAATGGAGTCACACAAGAATAGCGGCATGTTGTCCTGACTCAGTTCTGTGATGTCTGTATTACAGGATGCTAATGCAGCATGACAAGATGTCACGCTTCAAACCTGAAAGCACTAGGGTATTAGTCTGTGCCATTTTCTTCTCCCATTCAGCTACAGAATTGGTCTAGCCCTCCACAAATGTACCCACACTTGTCTCACAGTAGTGTAAAATGGTTGAGAAATGCCAGTGTTTCTTAGCCAACGTAGTTTTTTCACCCCCTTCATCACCCCCTACCTTCTTCTAGTAGAAAAATATGAACATCCCAACAGTAAGACTGAAAATCTTGTTTGAAGCCAACAACTTTTCAGCATAGTCAGAAGAAGCAGATATTATTTTGCTTTTTGTTTGTCAGGGTTTCTTTTTTGGATGGTTTGGGTTTTTTTGTAATATCAAAGAATTGTCTACTAACTTGACCTAGAATTTTTAAGACTGTTATAATTTACTGCAGTAAAACCCTAATAGCTGGAGCACTGCCTTGAGGGCAATGGGGAAAGAAAGTCATTGCTCAGCCTGGTGCTTCTTGAGCAATATTCTATGAATTGTCCTTTTCCTCCCACATAGAGGGATCAGGGTGATGTTGAAAATCCTTCATGAAGTGAATATACTAGCCAGGGAGCTAGTGCAATATTGTCCCTTCAAGGCGGGAGAATGGATCCTTGCTCCCGTGGCCAGTTATTTTGGTTAATCCTCCACCCTGAAGACTCAGAGCAGATGTGGTTGTACTTAAGGACAGCAGGACATAGGAAAAAGCCTTTAATAGTTCCATTTCCCTGCGCCCAAACTAGCCTTGGAGACACCTGTTAGAAAACAATGTACAGTTCAAGGTGGGAGGCAGTAGCAGATGCTCCATATGAGACCAAAATGAAGAGATTTAGGATACAGCTTGAAAAGATTGTTAGCAGAGTTATATGATATGGTTGCTCCTGCTAATAGGCTTCTGAACTTGCTTTTCCAGGAAGGTTCTTTCTGCTCTCTGCTAGTATGACTATGTAGTGCTAAATAGATCTGGAAGGTAGAAGAAGTAATATGATGGTTTTTGTGCTTATTTCAGAGGATGACATTCCAATGGTCAATGCAACCACTTCTCCATCAGTATCCAGATCTGGTAAGAGTTCAAATTCAATGTTCTCTGGAGTTTTGAAGCCCCTATTGTCTTTTTAGCTTTCAGCTTTTCTGACTTCAGGGAGAAATCAGCTGAATGATTTCATCTAGGGTGATTATGAAACTGCTGCAAAGAAAGGAGATTGAAGTATTTTAGTATGGAGACAGTTAATTTGAGCAGGCTACATTTTTTTGTTTCAGGTGAAAAAGTTTGAAATACTGTGAGTTCCTATGCTCTCAAGGAGTGGTTCAAGTGAGATCAGATATTAATAAACTACTCACAGTTCAAGAAGTTGTCAGATTCAGAATAATTGGGAAACAGCATCAGTGAAGATATATGGCAGTAGGAAGTAGCTGATTTGATGGGTATAGAATGACAGAAGAAGATGGACTTTGATAGTAAAGAATTACCCAATATATACCAATGTTGAACCTCAGTTGATAGAAGTGAATACACGTGCATAAACTTGTCATTTATGGATATGCTACTGATAACTTTTTGAAACAATTGATGTCAAGATTCATTTTTTGAGTTAGGGGGATGGTACCTAAACCCCCAGTTTCAAAAGCTCCATTCTCTCTTTTGTTTGGAATTGATTTAACTAGATCAAAACTCAAGTCCTAAAACTATACAGATGTAACAGAGAAAACACATGCTTCAGATAGTAACAGTCTGGGAATTCTGGTTTACATCTTCAACTGATAAATTCGGTTCCCTTTATTGTGCAGCTTTGTTTTGAAAAATTATGAAAAATCAATTTTGACCATATTTCATTTATGTGAGCTAAATATCAACTCCTTTATTAGTCTGAATATTGAAGACTGCTGCATTTACTAAGTGATGGACGTGAGAGAAGAAAATGTGGACATGGTATTCTAATTTGTGATAACTAGAGATACTAATGAGTCTTCTGTGGAGCTGAAAGCACTGAGATAGTGAAATACACACTTGAAGCACTAGAAATGAAGGTGAATAAGATGTAACGAGGCGAAGTATGTGTATGTTTATTACGGCAGAAGGATTAGTCCTTTTCAAATTGTGTTGCAGAGTTCATTTATGTTTCAAAAACTCTGATATTCATGTGTGTTTAAAAGATATTTTGTGAAGGCCCAACAGGTCACAGTGAACGAACTCTTCAAATGTTTCACTGAAATTTCTCTTGCAGCTTTTTGTTGCAGAAGTGAAAGCAGTGTTGTTACTCACGTCTATGAGAAAGGCATCAGAAAACCACGATGAGATTAAAGCAATTCGTGGGTGTGGAGCAAGGAGGTCTATTCTTTGAGGCACTGCTGTTCTAGGTGAACAACCAGAAAACTGAGAGCAGAGAAAGAGAGCATAAGTTATATTTTTCAAGTTCCTCATGTGAATGTTACATTTAGAAGTACTTAAGTCATATGAGAGAAAATCACATGACATGTCATGATTTGTTCCTGTTCTTTCATGTATCTCATCCATTCAAAGTGCTAGAAGAGGTACTAGGTAAGTAGAGGTAGGAGTTGTTAGGTACTGAACGAGCCTCTGTAGCTGACAATAGCACTATCTGTTTGCATTAGATTACAGAATTAAAAGCTCCTCTCCTTTGGGGGCTGGCCAGAAGGTACAGCTGCTAACTTTAGTAGGCAACTTTGAGATCGTTCACAGGCAAACCACCCCACTGAAACCAACCATTTGCTCTTTGAATCCTCTTTAAAAATGTATGGGTAAGAAAGTTGTGTAAGGGCCAGACTTAAAATACAAATTCACTGCTTTGGTGAGAGAACATAGCTAGAGATATGTGATGTTTAGTTATGTAAGATAAAATAAATCAATAAAGATGCAAATGCCTTTTTTGCAGTGACAGAATTTACGAGTGCATCGACTTCACGCATAGCGCCATCACAAGCATCAGTGCCAACCATAGCTGCAGTTGGAGCCACAAATGAATCTATCACAAACAGTAAGTGAAAATGTCTCTCAGTTAATTGTTGATGCTGTTTCAGTGGTCATTCAGGAAATTAAGAGCAGTGCGTCTTGGTTTGGGAATTTGTTTTGCAGATAGTGAACTCTTTGTTGAAGCCTTTCAGGATACACAGGCATTTCTTCCCAGTCAGGCTCAAGGCAGCTCCAAGCCAGGCCTTCTAGCTGTATTATCACAAGCTTGTCTTCAGTGGGATGATCCATATATGTGACAGGGAGTGGCTTCCTCTGCAGTGAAGGGAGCCCTGTCCCTGCCGATCTTCAATTTAAACCAAATATTCTTTTTATAATTTAAAATTAGGTTACAAGCAGGGCAATACGTGTGTTTTATGTGTGTGCATGTGTGTATACAAAATTGAAGAAATAATTGGAATGTCTTTCCTTTGTTAGCAGCCGCATCTTCTCTGCCTAATGCTACAAAAGGTGTAACAGAAGCTACAACAACAAAACCTCTGGTAGAAGCGACAACTACACAAACAAATGAAAGTTTCAGCCCAATAAACAGTAAGTGATAATTTCACTGAGCCATTTCTGATTCATTCTAAGCTATGTTTCTGTAAAACAGTGTGGAGTAGTAAAAGGAGATAAAAAAGATTAGTCTGGATTTTGGATTTGGTGGCCTGGGGAACAGAGCTATTCATCCTGCCATATTACATATCTTTAATGAATTTTGCCCTAGAGTCTTAAACAAAGACTATTGCACCTTAAATTTGCAGTGAAGGTGATTTGAAGCCATTGCACAGGATTTTAATCTCCCTGTAATTGGGAGAGATGCATTTGGAAGGATTTTTATTTTTTATTTTCTTCTTTGTTTTTTTGGTAAGTATTTAATCAAAGATAAATTATTCTGTGTGATCAGGACAGTGTCAGAACAGCCTCCCTTTGTTTTTTATGTTTTTATGTTAAAATACTACAGATAGTTATGTTCCATGTTATTACAAGTCACAATACTGAAAGCAGAGGTGGTACTAATTACTCTGCATCAATCTTAGGAAATACTTTTGTTTCCCATAAATCCCCATAATGTGTGTGTTGGCTAGAAGACCAGATTGGATTTTAGAAAAATAAAATAAAGTCAAATAAAAAATGAAACCTACGTATCCAGCAAGTAGTTGGATTAATTTAAACAAGGATAATAATGCCCAAAAGAAGCTCAGTAAACTTACATGAAATTCAGTCTCACTTTTTTTGTCCATGAACTGCACTGTAAATGTTTGCTTCAGTCTTTTGATGAACCATAGCTTTGAAATAATTCTTTTTTTATATTTGACTAAAAAAAAAATTTAAAAATAGTCCAAATATTTACCTTGGTGCACCAATGCTCTCAGAATTGATGTTTACAACATACTGAAGTGTGACAAATTATTAGAATGTGAATTCTCTTCCCTTGGTTTACTTGTCTAAAAAGGGACTCCTGTGAAGCAGCCTGCATGCTTTCTTTGCACAAATTTTCCTTTAAAGCTACCCCTCATGGACCCAAGCCTTCGGAGCTGCCTGGAGAGTTATCCTCCTTTCACTTAGTGGTTTCATCTTCTACTGGTGCTACTTTCCTGCTGTGTTTCGTGTAAGGAGTATTCTGATTGTCAGCCAAAAATCTTTTCATTTTCAAATGCCTGTGTCAGCAAATCACAGAACACACACAAACTGGCCAATGCACAAGCTGCTGAAAGTCATACCAAAGGCCACAAAGAATCTTTTAAAACTTGCATTTGTGACACTGCAGGCCTGTCAAAAGCCCAAAGCATTGTGCATTGCATTATGGATGTGATTCCTAGTCCTTACAGTTTGGCAGAAGTTCCTGGCTTGTGGATACCAAAGCAGCACAGCCACCTGGAACTAAACGTTGGTGACAGGTAGAGCTCCCAGCAGGGGAAGGAAGCTAATGAGGAAAGGCATGCCTGCCAGTGCAGCTTAGCTCCAGCCACTGCTCTGCACTGAAAAACGGATGCTGGGGGTACAATGGTGCTGGAGGGATGGTGGGCTTGGGCAAGAACCTTTCACCAACACACTCCCCTTCCAATCCTCTTGCATTTTCTTCCCACTAACTAGAGTGCAGTCCCTAGTTGCTTGTGTTGGGATTTGTTTTTAAAGCTCCTCATTTAAGCTAAAAAAAACATCCCTCCAAACTTCAGATTAAAAAAAAAATATTAATAAAATAACCTTTAACCAGGGTTTACCTGCCTCTCTATCACCTTTGTAAAAAGTAAAACTGTGACAGTGTGCCCAGGACACTGGGAATTGCCCTGCATTAAAGAACTTTGCATTTTCCTTTAATGCTAAAGTAGTACTTGAAAATAGCTGTGTGTGAAAACCAATTTTAGTGTTTTTTAAGGTAAAATTCTGGGTTACATTTCAAGAAAGTCATAGCTTTGGCTTCAGCACAACGGAGTGTGATGAGGCACAAGGTATTGGTTTTGGGACAGGGCATAGCGCAGGGACTGTGCAGATGTGTCTTGCAGAAAATCCACAGACCTCTCAGCCACCTTGTGGCTGCTAGTTACAGCCATCTCTCTGTTCCCAGCCCACGTATTGGCACAGATAGGTGCCCCTGACTCCACTGCTTCCTCACAGCCCCTGCTGGCACCCCCAGCAGCAGCACAGGGTCAGGCAGTTGTGCTCCCTGAAACAAGCACAGGCATAATAAGACTTGTGCTCTCAAAATGCACAGGAGATGAAATTTGGCTACTCTGTCTTTTTCACTAACACTTGTTCTCCACCTTTTACATTGGCTGTAAAGACTGAGCCAGGAATTGATGATGCCTTTATGACACTTCAATATTTACGTTTACTGTACCTGAGTTTTAATAAAATGCAGTCACCTCTGTTGTTTTGTAATGGAAGTCATCACTTTCTCTGCTTCAATCCCTGCTAAAAACTTCAGCAAATGACCACATTCACACAGCAAAGATGTGACAGGGCTTCCTGTCTCTGCTGCAATTTCTGTGGCTGCTGTCACCTTGTATTATAGATTCAGGAAAAGCCCCCAGTTCTCCATACACTGTGAAATTGTCATTGCCCTTTTTTTTTTTTTTTTTTTTTTTGGAAGATTTAGGTGTTCTTTTTCTCTGCAGACCATAAGTACAATCTCTCCGTCTTACCCCACCTGCCCTGTTTATTATATTGGAAGCCAACATTAGATTGATCTCCTTGGTCTTTTCGTTTATCAGTATGAGGTGTTCATATTTAACCAGGGTGACTTCACTTGTGCAGCTCAGGCCCCAAAACAAGAATTTATATGGTGTCACACCACAGAAAGTTGCATCTGCAATCAGAATTTCATATCCTGGGACACTTGACATTATCAAAGAGAACATAAAATGAAATGCAACAGAAGTTTCTGTTCTTCATCCCTTGGATATGAAGAAACCATCTTAGGCAAGGTCAGTGCTCAAGTTACTAAGTTACAAGTAAGAGTGGATTTTTGACTGTTATGTTTCTGAGTTGTCTCATGCCACTCTCCTGGATAATGATACGTCATGATGTAATTAGATATTAAATATTTTAAAATGAGAAAAGGGAAGAGAGGAGGAGATTGGTTTTCTCTCTTTATCAAACTACTGGTAATTAAAAAGGAAGCTTTACTTCAGTAACACTGTCAGAAGAGGGTTGTACTAACAGGTGTTTTTCAGTTTTCCTCAGGTTATTACCACATGCTGTAGGAAAACACTGAGTATATTTGGCTGTTGAGACATGTTAGGCAGGAAGAAGTTTTAAAACATGGATTTTTAAATACTTGGGGGTTTTGTTTACCAGAAAATGTAAAGCTGCAGACAGCAGATGCAATCAGCTATGGATGTAAACATGAAAACTGAGATCTGCTTGGCTACCTCCCTAGCCAATTTTCATTCCTCTAAATGGGCAAAGACGGCATTGGATTGGCTAGAATTGGATTTTTCACAACTTTTCACGTATTCATTAATTCAAATGTCTTTTCAGGTTATTGATTATAGGGGCAAGGCCTATGCATGTGTTTGTGCTAGAAACACGAACTCGAGAGAAGCTCTAGTCTTCCGTCTAACAACGCCCTTGTGATGTCATTTTAACATGGTTTGGGTGCCGTTCCTTTTGCCTGCAACTGTTTCCTTGATTCAGCTGTTGGTCAAGTAACACATACAGATGTCTATGATCCTTTGCAGTCCACAGAGTATTTGTGACTTACTTGAAGCATCGTACAAAGTCAAAACTAGTTAAGTAACAGCTTGCTGTAAAGAAAATTTAAAGTACTGTTTGGAAATGCCAAAATACGTGTGGTTTATACATAGGTCAAGTAGACAATCGTGCTAAGATCAAGTGAGGATATGTGTTCAATTTCAGCTGGTTAAAAAAAAATTAAGGGTTTTCAGAGCAAAAAGAGTAAGGAAATACTAGAAGCTCAGAGAGCAGCTTTGCAGAGCAGCTTCAAGTCCCCTGTTGTTGATTATCCCTTTGCCAGATAAGTGTTAACACACTGTCATTTATCTTATCAAAGTATCAGCAGGGAGAGCTGCATCACCACCAGAGAATTCTGCTGCAGCAGCAATCATCCCCATTTGGACACCTATTTTACAGTCTTCACTGCTTTACCATTTTTATTCATAATCAGCTGTTGACAACAAACCCATTAACCCATGATGGGAGTGCTTTTGCAGCACCAGAGCCGCCCTTCCCCAATGTGCTGCTTTTTGCAAGCCCAGGCCTCCCCCTGCCAGCAGGCAGAAATCTGTGCTGCAGCTGGCTGAGCCGAAGCGTGATGAATTACTGCAGCGATGTGTCAGTGGGGACGGCGGAGCTGAGTCACCGCGCGCCCGCACAGTCCCCCGCCTGTTCCGCGCAGAGCGCGGGCTCCGTGGTGAGGTCTTGCGCTGTCTCCTGCTGCTGAGATCAAATTAAACCTTGCATAGATGTGAGTTCCAGGATTTACCGAAAGGGCAGGTTTCTAGCAGGCATACTGTACTGTCAGGGCTGTCGTTGCATGCATGAACGTGGCTGGGTATGGATGCTTTTGCTCCCATAGGCGTTTGGTGCAGAAGCTGCCTCATTTGCTAAATGTGTTGGTGGTAGAGCCTATGCTGTGTATTAGGCGTAAGGCTTGGATGCTGCTTAAAAGCTGTTTCAGAGCCACAAGTCAGAAGAGAAGTGGGTTGCTAGGATTTTATCTTAGACTAGTACAGTAGAATTAAGGAAACTTTACCCACCAGGTTGCGGTTTTTGTCTTGGAGAAGTGAAAACTGGCACACAGATTTTTGCCCTGTAGCACATTACTTCAGCCTTTGACACCAGGAGCACTGAGCCTGTTCTGCAGTCTGACGAAATAAGTGCAACAAGCTTTATGCCAAGCTCTAGGTAAAGGTGTGAGTCATACCTACTGCTACCTGAGTCACTGGAAGAATCTTACCCAAGCTGAATTAAAAAAAAAAAAAGGAAATGCTATCATCCCTCTCCTCACAATCTCCTGCCAAGGCTTAAACCACGACACCAGCACACAGCCCGTGTTCCCGAGAACAATCTGTTCACACAGCTTCCAAACACAAGAGGAGCACCCGAGGCTGGGCTGCTGCCAGGACTGATGCGATGCCTGGAACACGTGATCCCCATGGGAAAACAGGCCCCTATGGGGTTACAGAGCAACTGGCTGCCTCCCTCCTCTTCTCTCCCACACACCTGATTGTTTTGCTTTGTTGCCCACAAAGCGTATTTGTGTTTGAATGTCTGTGTACATGGAGGCTTATTGTTGTTCTGGATTTTCGTTCTCCCATGCAAGCTTTTATGACAAGGGAGCCACAAGATGGTTGCTGTTGCTGTTACAAGCCTGTGCATTTTAAGGGGAGATGGTGGTACTTTAGGTTTTTTGCTTCTTTTAAAAACTGATCTCAGATTAAAATTCAACATATGAAACGAGTTTGAAGCAACCACAGGCAACAATCAGCAGTGGAAAAAATTTGCTCTTGAAGATTCATTTAAGGCTTCTCTGACAAAAATGCAGGAATTACTAAATTTTTCAGATCCTTGCATTATACGGTAGTAAAAAATTAGATAGAGGGGCTTTTTGCACTCATGCCTACTGCAGGTTAGGCTTGCATATTGAGGCTTCTGAAGGGAGCTGACGTGAAGTTATACTTCTTGGCACTAGAATCCCAGTGAAAGTTTTAGGCACTTAAGCTTGTTTTGCATTGTTTTCATGCCTCAGCCTTGAAAGATACCATCCCCTGGCTGTCTAGTTTCTCTCAGTTTTCAAAGTTATATGAATCCCCTGAACCCAGCAGCTTCAGTTCACTCTTTCTTAGCTCATTGATTTTTGAAACTTGCCTTTCCAAGATACTTCACTTAATAAGCACGAGGGGAAGGGAAGGGCCAAGGGGTTATTTTCCCAAACAAAGGATTCTTTGAGGACCCAAACTGGTAATCAGAGTTTCTGAATAAAGTGTGTGATGAAGCATTCCTCAAGATTTACACATTGTGTGTGCGTGATGTTGTTCTCTGACTAAAATGAGTCTTAAAGTCATTTTACTTCCAGTGTTTGAAATTCATGTGAAGAGGTGCTGAAAACAGTTTACAGCTCAGTCGCATCTCTGATTTATATCAGAAAGGAAGTATGAGGTTACTCTTGGGCACCCCTATGTTTTATTCAGTAGGCACTGTCTTGCCTGTTGTTATGCTGAAGTTTGAGTGTAGACGTAGGAATTATAAGCAGTGCTGGAACAGCTTTAATTATTTCTTGTAGTCACTTGAGGACCTGCAGTTCCATGAGCTCAGGGGGTGCCCTGCACTTTTGTCCTGGACTCACCTTAGCCTGCAAATCTTGCGATGCAGATGATCCTGGTCTTCTATTGATTGCGTGAGAGCAGAAGACACTTTAATTTTTCATACATGAATTTTAAGGGATATATTATTTCCTAGGCCTTAACAGCACAGAATTAATATAATTAACTTTGTGCTTACTTGTAATCTCTAAGACTTTATACAAACTTTATATGGCATCACATTATGTGACAGTTGTGACTGAAGCTTGGTTTATTTATCTATCTATTTTTAAGTGAAGAAAATGTAGAGTGCAGTAAGCTGAGCTTCTGTCTTTTGCTCATGTTGCTCTTGGTGCAAGACTTTTTAGCTATTCTGGGCTCACAAGTCAGAGCTCTAGGCTGTCTTCTGTTACAGAAGTGAGGCTGTTTCTGTTCCCAGGATGTGCTTTAAAGATATCTCAACTATGCCTGTATTAGCAATTCCATAGGGATGGTTCATTGCTTGACAAGCAGTTACCAGAAGCTGTGCTTTCTGACCTCAAGTCTTTTCTATGATGGTAAGAGCATTTATCTGAGGGATGGTCCAGGATCTAAAACAATTCTTGTGCAAGTGCGCCTTACCTGGACATCTGTCTCATTTCCAGGTACACAAGCAAGTGGGACACAGTTGCCACAAAATGAGAGTTTGGATGTTTTTTCTACTAAGGGACCATCTTTTTCTTCTACAGTCTCTACAGAAAGAAACACTTCTGCTTCTGGAACCTCAGGTAAAGTCTTGAAAGCATACAATGTCTTTTTTCTATACAAATGATGCAAATATTTTCCAATCTTTTCTCCTTTTGTTTTGCATTGTTCTGGGATGAGGACCACATCTCCTTATTCATGCAGAGTACACTGTGTCCATGACATCTAGCTATGAAGTTGTGTTGAGTGATGGGTGAACTTCAAAACATTCAGTTGAGATACTCAGTGTCATTACAGGAGGATATAAATTACAAGTGATAATAGTAATCTTTATACATGCTGTATGTGGTCATTGTGTAACATTGACTGTCAGAGGAGGTCATCAAGATAAATTCTCTGGCTGCAAAGCAGAGGAGACAAAGGAGAAAACAGCTATAATCATTACAATTGTTAATAAATCTGGTGAGCAAGTTAATGCATATAACCAATTAAATGATGTTGTTTGAAGTACAACATGGTCACGTGCAAGGTGAATAATATATTAATTCTTCCCAACTCCAGCCTAGTTTTTTTTGGTTTTCTGGGTGTATTTTGGTATATGTATTTACTAAGAAGTACTGTGGTGAATGCAGATGCCAGGTCATATGGGTGATCATTTATTATGCTTCTAGCTGGCTTAACTTCCCCAGATTTTGAAGAACCACTTATTCAGGTGAACCCTTGAGAAACTTCAAGGCTTCACTTCATTTGGTACTCAGCTACATGTGTGTAAATCTAAAAAAGGCACTGTTATTGTTTCCATATCTTTATTATTATTAATGTTTAACACCTCCCAAGGGATACAAGACTCTATTTACAGCCACTGGATTATGTTTGTGCAAGTTAAGCATGCATATGTACTGTGGTTTTTCCCCATAAAGGATAGCTTTGGATATAAAAATGGAGCAATATCATATGTTCAGTAGGCACTGAAATACTTAGAAGCATGCAAAAAGATAAACATAATAATAAGCATTTTAAAGAAGTTGGAAATTTTTCATTTTTAACCCAAGGCCACTGATAAAGAGAAGATCCTTTGCAATCATTTCAGTAAGCCCATTGCCCATAATGCATATCCTGTGACCTGTAGTTTCTTGACTACCCTGTTAGGTTTTGTGTCTTTCAGCAGACATGTGCATGTTATGGAAATTTCACAATTGTTATACTGCAATAAAACAGCAAATTAAATTTAATTAAACAGCCTCTCACATCGGTAAATTCTCCGGGTTAAAATTTAATTGTAGTACATATGTGACTATGGATCACATGTATTGAATTACCTATTACATTGTGCAATTATATTTTACATTTAAAATTTGTCAGGAAAGTTTTACAACCTTCCTGGGGTCTGTTTGCAGAAGTCATCATCTTACTCAGCTCACTTGGCTGTAAAACCAATAAATCTTCTTGAGCTCAGGGACTACCCAAGGTGCCAGAACTAGAATTGCCTGGCTGAGACAGAAAGAATCTATCTATCCAGTGGGAGTCAGTCTAGGTGCTTGGCACAGCCAGTACTCTGAGTGCCCATAAAACTGCCATTTCAAAATCATTTCCTCCCATACCAGGATTTCCATACTCTCACCTTTCCTGTCTCCTCACAGCACCAGCTCCTTGCTTCTTTCTTGCAGCGTATATATCCAAGACATTCCCTTTACTCACCCTGATGTGTTAGCTAACATATCCCAAATGCTTACACCTTAGACCACCCTTGCTCCCTTATTCTCTGTATACATTAAAGACTTTAAGAAAAAATGTTTTGGTCCCTTCTAAGCAGATTTATTCTCCTATATGCAATTGCTCAGGGCCAAGTTAAGCCATATGCCGCATCTTAATACCTTTAAAGCAGTGCAAGTGCAAGTGTGAAGCCAGTTGTTTCATTCTGTGCTGAGATAAATGAAATGCTGATTTTCTCACTGCCATCAGATTACTTATACCTAGGTCTTTGAAATTTCACATTCAAGGGCTTATATAGGGGCTGCATACCTTTTGTTCACCAGAGCAGAGGCTGGTATGCACAAAGGTGCTGGAGCTGCAGCCCATAGGGGCTAGCATAGCTTGCAAGCCATAGGGACCTGAGCCACACCTTCTGTATGGGAGTTCAGAGGGAGACAAATTAATGTGAAATTGATCCAAAACAGAATGTTTCTATTTGATATGATCAGCCAAAATAATTCAGCTGGCTAAATATGTTTAGTTTTGAGACCATTTTCCATTTCTAAAAAAATTTTTGGTGAAAATTTCCTTCTTGATGCAGAAAAAGAAGAAAGCACATTTTGCAGAGAAATTTCCAATCAGCCATATCCAAAGATCAGGGTGTGGGAGGAGTGCTACAGGGAGCTGGAGAGCAACTGAAATGAGTGGGGGAGCCTAGGAAAGAACTTGGAGAAACATCAGAGAACAGTTTTCCTGTATTAAAGCAGATTGAAACCACCAGCCATGGAGGAGGGGCTATGTAGCGCTCACCCAGGCTAGAGAAGGCACTGAGGACTGCTCTTAGCAAAGGGAGCAACCTGTATGTGTGCCATTGAGACATACATTTCTCTAATTTTGGCAGTCATGTATAATATACCTCCTACTCATTCTCCACCTCCACAGAGGATTGCTTGCTAATATTGTATTTTATCCTTTTGTTTAATTAATGAAAAATTGGAGATTTAATGGATCAGTCAGAGTCTAAATACACCTGAGAAACTGCAAGCATTGTAGCTTTTTATTCTGTGATCTAAACAGCAAAAAAAAAAAAAAATCCATAAAGCAGTATGAGCTTAAATTCACCCAGCAGGGTGGTAAGATTAAATGATCTATTATAACAAACTGTCAGATGAATCAACCTGCTGCATCTATTGATATCTTTATTGCCCTCCTCCAATTATGAATCCTACTCACTTGATTCACAGCAGGCATCTCCCTAAGAAAAATTTTTATGAGTAAGACTAGGAGAGTTTTACTCTTTCTGTACATAAATTGTGTAGGAACTCTGGATAGTGATATTAGGTAAAAATTACCCTCCATATCTTCAGCTCCTTCACAAAGAGAGAGACATGAAAATAGCCGTTTCTGGGAGATGGAAAACATAGCAAAGCCTCAGTTAACACTATTATGGATCTATAGTATGGTCAAGGCAAGAAGGGTTTTCTCAAGTTTTTAATTTTGCTTTGATTTATAATGTGGTATCGCCTCTGAGTAATCAGACAAATTTATTTATTTGTTTTGCCAGTGAACACAGTTGCATGCGGCTGCACTCCAAAAAACAGAAGTAGCACACTGCAGGGTATCCAGGCTGCTTAGATAGCAGTTGTTGGAGAGCAGAGTGGGGAGAATTTAGTTACCGGTCTCTTTCTCCATCTGTCAAGCTTCTCACCTGCACTGAACTGACTCAGGCAGGTAATTTCAAATCAAACCATGGTCATGTGCCAAATTTTGTATCCTTGTCCTCCTTACTGCACAACGAGAAACCCAGCACAGCAAGTGTTGCACAGCTCATTTTTCATGATGAATTTGGAAATCTTCACAGATCACTCATGCAGATCATCTACCCTGCAGCACCAAAGGACATGGAAAGCTCTGGACAGGCACCTAGAGCAACTACAGTAACTGTTAGCAAGTGAAGTTCTGCTTTTCCTTCTTTCTGTAGAACAGCAGCACATGATACCTCACCAAAAAGGGTACTGGATGGTTATTTAAAAAATGTAAACTGGAAGCACCTGCTGAATCACTCTGATAAGCACAGCTTTGTTTGCACGGCAGGACTGAGCAATCTCTGAACAGAGGACGAACTGGCTCCTTGACTGCATACTGGAGACAGGGAGAGAGAGGGAAAGATAAAGGCATGAGATTTTTCCTGTTTAATTTTTCATGCGCTAGCAGAACCTGGGTGAGATATCTTTGGGAAAGATGCTTGTAGTTTTATTTTGTGTCAACACGTGCGGTTGTTAAAAAATAACAGAGGCTTGGAAAAGGAGGACAGAGGGCTGCTGTCATGTTTTCTACCTGGAATAATTTCTGCTGTCTGGGTTTATAGAAGTGGCAACGTCTGGCCAGGATAGCAGCCAGTGGGTACATTGTCACCTAAGTCTTCCTGAACACAGAGCCCAATGTCACCTGCATTCAGCTTTGACAAACCATTGGGTCTTTGAGGTGAACTTGGATATCGGTCTTGGGCTTGACATGGTTTTTCTATGTATTTATTTGTTTTAATTTGATTGAAGATGGTTCACCTTGTTTCATAGAGTAAAGTTAAGGGAAAATGTATAATTATATTATAATCCTGGGGCTCTTTTGTAGGAAAGCTCCACGGAGTTGGAAGACAAGGTTTGAAATTTCATAGAGAAGTTACCTATTTGTAAGACCTGATAAGGTCTTCCGCCCTCCTCTGAGAATATGCACACAGAGCCTTACAGTTTGCTTGTTTGGCCACTGCTGTGTGATCACAGGGTATTCTTTCCCTGGGGTACCACTCCTTATAGGCTGAAGGAAAGGCAGCATTCTGGTAACAAGCAGTCATATCATATTTGGATGTTTCCTTAGTGCCAGGTATGTGTCCTGCTGTATTCTGTACTGTCTGTTTTTCCAAACCTCCTTTGACATGTGATTTGTTAACTTCTTGAAAGCTTTTCTTTTGTCTTGTTGGTAATGTATAAATATTGCCTAATGAATCATCACAGAGATCCTCTCTGAGCAAGGTGACACTGCTTTTGGCAGTTGGATTGATGAGATGACAAAAACCTTAAGACAAAAGTCTCCTCTGCATTCTAGGAAGCCAGGATGAGGTAACTATACCTTCAGGACACTTAGCATAACAAATATTTAGTATGTTTAAGAAGAACTCTTACTGCTGAGTTTTAAGTACCTGGCTTTTCAATCTAAACATGCTTTTCATTAATGTTTGTGACAAATACAGTTAAAGTTCTGTCACAATATATCATTAGCAAAAGCAGTTATTTGCACCCCAGTAGATGAAAAACAAGAGCATCCTTCTGGTTCTCAGAGTACATTCACAGCAGTAAAATAATGTGTGTTACAGCTCCTTTGGTAGGTAGGAGCTATTTTTGTGCAAATCATCAGTCCATAGCAAAGAAAGTGCAGCGAGGGCATGAGTAGATTTGTACTCCCTGGGGACCATGGTTCAGAGAAGGAGCATTGGAACCCAGGGCACTCAAGTGAAAGGCTTAATGCTTGCCCAGCTGCCTTCATGACGTTTCCTCTGTGGTTCCCAACCTGGCACAGCTGGGACATGGAGGACATGCTGGCAGGTCATGTCCTTCCATAGAGCTCTCGAGACAGGGTCATAGGCACCGCATTCTCTACAGGTGCTCTGGCAGCAGGGAACTCTGAACAGAACCAACGAGGGGGACTTTTATAGTGTCCTCTAGCCTAGAGAAAGGTGACCAAATGCTATGATTTGGTGCTGGTCGACAATCGGCTGAACACGAGCCAGCAGTGTGCCCAGGTGGCCAAGAAGGCCAGGGGCATCCTGGCTTGTATCAAAAATAATGTGGCCAGCAGGACCAGGGAAGTGGTTGGCCCTCTGTACCATCACTGATGGGGCCACACCCTGATTCTTGTGTTCAGTTTGGTGCCCCTGACTATAGGAAGGACATTATGGTCCTGGAGCATGCCCAGGGAAAGGCAATGGAGCTGATAAAGTGTCTGAAGAGTAAGCCATATGAGAAGCAAGTGAATGAGCTGCAATTGTTTAGCCTCGAGAAGAGGATGCTCAGGGGAGACCTTATCACTCTCTACAACTACCTGAAAGGAGGTTGTCGGGAGGTGGGGATCAGCCTCTTCTCCCAGACAACCAGTGACAGGACAAGAGGACATAGCCTTAGGCTGTGCCAGGGGAGGTTCAGGTTGGAGATCAGGAAGAATTTTTTCATAGATAGGTTTGTCAAGCATTGGAATGGACTTCCCATGGAGGTGGTGGTGTCCCCATCCCTGGAGGCATCCAAGAAATGACTGGATGTAGCACCATGGATGTGGACCATGTACTACAGTGTAGTTGATAAAGTGGAGATGGGTCAAAGGTTGGATTTTTTCCAGGCTAAATGATTCTGTGATTTATAGCTCAAAACAATGAGAGGCTGCTGAGGATATATAGTGCCTGAGGTATTTTTTCCCCTGATAGCCCCAGTTCCAGTGTGAAAGGTCTCACCATGTGGGCAGAGTGTCAGTCACTTGCCCCGGGCAAAACACTGTCTGTCTTGTACAAGTAGATAAATGTTTTGCTGCTAGTTCACACAGGTGAACATTCTCAAAGGCACGGATGAATTAGCTGTTTGTCTCCCTTTGGCTTGAAGAGATTGATGCAATGTAATAAAAATGACTATTGGAGCGATGGTTTTTGTGGCTAGCCTACAAATGTGAGGTATTCACAGCCACCCTAATTTCTAAGCCTGCTACAGTCTAGATGCACAAAAGCAGCAGCATGCTAACAAAAAGATAAAAAATGAGTGTTGTGCACCAGAAACTTGTGAAATGGCTGGGGGAAGCTTACTGTAGTGGGCCAGTGGGTATTGTGCCCAGCACTCTGCAAGGTCACTTTCTTCCTCATTACCAATGCCTCTTACTCCTGCTGCTTGGCAGTTTGCTAGCCGAAGGCACCAAGGTAATAAACGAAGATTTATTTTTAAAGGCTTTTGTGACGCTTGAAGACATGTCTCAATTAGGCATATAAGTTTCTTTTATTAAAGCACATATTTGTAAGTTAAATTCCAGCTATTCACTCCCAGGAACTTACTTGGTTTTGGTAGGAGGAGTATTTTCAGGAATGTATCAATCAATTCAGGATTTTCTTCTCTTGAGCAGAATAGCAGCCTGGCACAGGCTGGGCTTTGGATTCCGCTCTATCAGATGTGTGCAGACTTTTACGGCTCAGATTTTCTGGGCTTGGGATCAGTGTTAGCATGTCAGTTCTGGGGCAGCATTTGTTATGGCGTTACTGATCACGTTGCTGGACTGTGCCAGTGTGCATGATGTGAAGACATTGGATATCTAAACCAGATACTAACAAACCTATTCTGTCTCTTTTACTGCAGGCCTTCCTGTGAGCTCTCCAACGGAATCAACAAGTAAGAGTGACAGAAGAGTTACTCTGTGTACACTGATGAAAAAGGCTGGTGTAGGATGGGAGAGGGATAGCCTGAGGAAAGGAAATGTTCAGGAAACAAGGAGGCTCTAGGAGAAGAATGAACCTAAAGTATAGTACAGAGAAGCAGAAGAGTGATGATCATTTTGCAGCACTGAGTAACTTTGCTGTGATTTCAGCAGAATACTGTGTTGGATTAGCAGATACTGGAAAGAAAACAGGGTAGGGGAACAAAAAAATCAGGCCTGGTGTATTGCGTGATGCAAGGGGAAGCTGATAGAGTGTTTACCAAGGAGCTTGTTCTTGTCAGTGGCTGTTGTTCCTTGTCCTGTAGTTAGAAGCAGGAGGTCCCAGAGTAAGGCAAGCTTCCTGTGCTAATGAACCTGTATTGTCCTATGTTCCTTTCTCTGGGCTTATCAGGAAACAGTCTCTTCTGTACTGGTCCCTGCAGTTCTTGCTGCTGCTGCTGCCAGCAAAATCTTGTCTCTCCTGTTACCATGATAGATGTATTTCTCCAATTAATTGTTATTCTTATCCCAGATTGTTCCATAACTGAAAAACACCTTCAGAACAGAGAAAGTTGAAAGGATAGGCTGGTTAGTAAGAATCTCAACTTGTTCTTCTTGTGAGAATCTTCACTTCTTATGAAAGAAATAGGGAAATGAGCTAAAGGTTTTAGTTCATTAATCTGTTTTATTCAGTAATATTTCTTTTTAGCTGTTGTGTATCTCTTACTGATGGCTGAAAGTAGTTAAAAGGCTGAGCTGTGGATTTTTCTTTCCTGCATTACTCTCACACCTTGGTCAGTTGACAGATAACTAGAAAAATAACTAGTGGATTTCAATCCTCAGTTTTTCTCCTGAGGAGGTGCACAAATCTCCTGCACAAGTGCAGGGATACACATTCATGTTTTTCAGTGTAATTTGTTTCTGTTGACATTTTCAGTCAGTATCCAGAGTAACTCATTTCTGCGATAATTGCCTATTTCCCCTGCACATTCATGTAGTGTACCAGATAAGGTAGCAAAAAGGGAAGTATTATTTCCATGGAAAATCTAAAGCAATAACATGGAAGTAAGAATTAATAGGAATTATTTATTACCTTGATGATGGCTCATTTTCCATCCTTACATTATCACCCCAGAGCAGGCAGGCATGATGGGAAAGGGAACTTCTGCTTTAAAGAAACAGAGATAAAGGTCTTGGACAATGATTGTTTCCTACACTATAGCATCACAGTGTCTCAGCTACGGCTGCATTGTTGAGGCACCACACAAGCACTTAGCAAGTAATCATTTTTCCCCAGGAGGTTTCTGTCTCTGGCCAGAAAAATGAAGGGGAGAGAATGGTGGTGGTGAGGGAACCAAACACCAACAAATCTTTTGATAGTAGGCCTGAGTTTAAATCATTGCAGCAAAGAAGTTGTTTGTTACTGTAATTCTGCAGACTACAGTTACAAGTGCTGCCTATACAAAAGCCTCTGTAAAAATAGGGACATGTCTTTCAAAGACTTAATAGAACAAAATTGTACTCTAGACCTCAAAATGGCTGTAGGAAATTTGTTTTAGTGACTCAATTAATTTCATAGCTTTCACCCAACAATTTGAGTCCTCTTGTGTTCTTTGTAGAGGAACCATGCATCCCTACAGCTATGGACTGTGAGTAGGTACCCCGAGCAATGGATTAGAGCCTGCAACAAAACCTCAGCGGTTGCTACCATGTTCTCACTACTTACGTAGAGAGCTATAATCTCTACTAGGAGCCCTTCTTAAGAGAGCACTTTCCCTTTGTTTGACAGCCATTTTTGATATTTAAACAGGCATTATGTTTTTCCAGCTGGTTGGCTTCTTCAGTAACAGCGAGCACATGTCTACTCAAACCTCCATCCAATATGGAATACAATCTCATGTGCCATATAATGTAACTAGGGAAGCATCAATGTTTTCATTTCGTATTTTCTCTCTGAAAGTTCAGTGATTGTTTTTTCATAGACTGTATGCAACAGGGTAGTAAACATTTTGGGTTGTTGATACCTGACTCAAATTCAAATCAGCACCTGAAGGTAGAAATATGTCCCGTTAAACCCAGCCCTAAAAACGTCCCAGACGTTCACAGCAGTCATTGCTCTCTCCAAATGTGGCAGCGAGAGCATGCACATCCCTTTATAGCAACTCTCAAGAAACATGCTATCTACTAATATTGCACCTCTTTGGACTTCTTCATCTACCATTAGCACTTATTTTTTTTTAACTTTTTAATTAGCTGTAGAATATTTTGGTCTTTCTTCTTTTGGAGAAAGGTTTAATTTATTTCTTATTAATTTATTTTGCACATTTAGCTTCTGGCAATCCTGGAAGCATCCCTAAGAGCAGTCAAGCACCGGAGAGTGATATCCACTATTCTAGTGAGTATTCCTAATATATTGTCCAGCTTTTTAGTTTTCAGTTGGTCAGTTTTGCTTTTGATGAGTGATTGGAGTAGCAGACAAATGAAACTGGCAGTTTTATTTCTAATCTTACCAGATGAAGGCCCTATTACAAACCAAATTTAAATGCCTGTTATAAAACTCCTCTCTAAGAGAAACAGGGCTTAACAAGTTGACAGTGCTCTCACTGTAGAGCAGCACAATTGTCCCCAAGGACTGATTCAAAGTGGTAAAACTGAAAAAAAAAATTGTGAACAAAATCATCCCCTGTGAGAGAAGACACAAAGAAATGCACAAAAAAGTTGGTCATATAGCTTTGCATATATTACAAGAATGTATTGTTATGAATGTATTATATGAATATATTTTTCATATTATCATGGCAGAGAAGGTCTAGAAAGCTATCTTCTGCAGACTCTTTAAGCATTTGACATTTGCATGATGCATGTTACCTAATCTTTTATTTTAATATTATGCATCTCTGGGGCAAGAGTGTTGCTGGTGATCTGCTATTTCCTACCCAGAGTACTGGCTTAGCAAAACACATTTGATGTTTTTTCACGGTATACTTGTCTCTAGTTTCTCCCTCTAGTTCCATAGATGCACACACACGTCTACATTAATATTAAATATTAATTGCATCAAGAGGCATCGAAGATGCTGTCCCTCGGCATCGGGCAGCATGAGGGCTGGCGCTGTGGAAGGCTGCGGAATGCAGCCTCCCCCCAACGCAGGGCTTGGGCCAGCAGGCGGGAGAGCACCTGCTAAATCTGAACATGGCCCATCACTGCCAGAAAAAAGATAAATGGGGAGAAGCTGGGCTTACATATTTCCCCGGCAAAGCTTCTCTTCGTTACATAATTCTTTCCTTTTTGTTTCTTGGCTGGGAAACACCTGTCAGGAAATGGCAGATGGTGGGAAATAATAAAAGGAAAGAAGCGTCCTCATTTTAAAAGGAGATCTTGCATTTTCCATCCCTGGTTGTAAGTGCTGTGGGGAATGTTACTGAATTATGTAACTCCTTGGTGTCTTTCTGGGTGTACAATGTTAAAAGCAAAATAATCGCTTCAGTTGCTGAATTTCAGATAAATCTTGTGTTCAAAAAACAGGAAAAAAAAATGGTATGTATGAAAAATTTATTTCTGACACATGACTGTTTCAGAAAACCTTTGGGGGCCATCAACACTGGGAGTGAATCATGAATATTTTGATGAAGGTTATGATGGTCCCAGTGGAGCAGGTGCTGAAACCTCACTCTCCTACTGGAAAGTTGATGAAACCAGTTCCGCAAGGCAGCACAAGTGTCAGAAAAAGAGTAAGGGTGGGAGAAGGAAGGTGCCTAAATCCTCTCTCCACAAAGCATCTGAGTCTGAGGCTCAGTGGTTGTGGGAAGAATAACAGGTTACCTTACTCCTGAGAAATTAATGTTTGGTGAAGTGGAGCTGGAGACGCCTCTTGCTTTTGTGTATGCAAGTGGCAATGCAAGCCAGAGGCAGCAGCCAAAAATATGTTTCACTCTTTTGCAGACATTATCTTGCCAGTTGTCATCACCTTGATAGTCATTACCCTATCTGTCTTCTCACTGGTGGCTTTGTACAGAATGTGCCAGAAGAAAACTCCAGGTATGTTTTTTGCTTTCTCTGAGCAGGTGGAAAATCAATGCGGGTTTTTTTGTTGTTGTTGTTAAAAGATCTCTTTTAGATTATCTTAACCAGAGCTCTTGTGGTAGTCTAATGGGAAAGCTGCTTATATTTTGAAGTGTTTTGCCTAAACTGTGAAACTAACCCTTCATTTTCAAAATCAGTAGGAGGAACAGAGTAAGCAAAAATGTCTCTGATTTTTGGATAATCTATATAATACCATAAAGCTTTTTGTTCCCATTTTTGCAACTACAAAGAAATAACAAATACCTGTGCTAACCTGATCAGTCACTAAGGTAAAAATAGACAGTGAAAACTAGGTTTGAAGATATTGTTTAATAAAGCCACTATATTTATTTTGTCTCTGTTCTATACACAAGCAAAGAAATATTAATGCTTTCTTTTGAGATATACCATGTACACATACACAAATATTATGCATGAGTGAAATTTTCCAGTCACAGTGTAATGTACATTGGAACAAAATCCCCGAGCAAACAGTATTTTCAGAAAGAGTCATTTTGACAGAGCAGCTAAAGTCAGTAACTGTTTCACTGCTGTCCATTAAATACTTTAGATAATGGGGTGTAGTTCCATCAAAATCCATTTTCAGAGTTGCCTGAGTGGGCTACAGGCAAGCGTAATTCTCCATTAAGTGAAAACTCAGATTCAAATCCAGGCTGTGTTTCTTATGACCCAGTGAGCTGGCACGAGTTAGGAGACCTGTGCAGAGCTTCAACTGTGAAATCACTGGGCCTTAGAAATACAAAATCGCAACAGGGTGTTGAAGCTGTAAATCAAGGCAAACAGTGTGTCATAACCAATTTAGCCAATGACATGGAAAACCAGACGCAGATAAACAGAGGAAGGTGGAATCCTTGCTTAGGAAATTATTAAATATTTGAATTCAAGAGATAAAGATATGACATGAAGAACATTCCCTCACCAACCTCCCCTATACACAAATGTCAATTAGGCACTGTAAAAGCAAATTCACTTGGAAGATAGAGTAGATAACTGTGGCGCTTCCTGTAGGATTTGCCCAGACCTATCCAGTGTGCTTCCCCTGTGAATGCAGAGCCCTGTGCTTAATGCCATGTCTCTGATGTAACCCCCTGGCCCCAACCATCTGCCCACACTTGTACCTAAGCATAAAATACATTCAGTATATGATTCATTTTGGGGAAAAACCTGTTTCTTATCGATGGGGATGACAGGCTCTGCTCTCAGATGTCATGCCAGGTTAAACCTCCTAGGGTGCACAGCCAGGAAGCATATTCCCTCACTCCCCTCACCCTGTATCTTTTAGTTTTGTACTCGGGAACCATTGCATGCTCACCTCCTCTGTGCCAGCTACCCAGGGATTTGGGAGCTGCAAGGAAAAATGTGCTTCTGTTGCGCTCTTGGGCAAGTCACATATCATTCTCCCTGGTTTCCAGAAGCATCAGTTCAGCAGTATCAGCAGAATTGGCTCACTTTCCTAGTGACTAGAAAAATAACAATTACCATTCAAACTGGTTGATCATGTTAACATACTTAATGCAATACTGCAAAATTACAACTAGGATGTCTACCAGAAAATGCAATAGCTATGTCTAAATGTTTATTGAAGTGAGTTCCAGCAGTCACAATGATATTAACTTTGTTTCTTCTTCCAGAGAGACAAGAGAATGGCACTGAACAGTAAGTTGAATCCTTTTCATTGCTTTGCGATCTATCATGGAGCACTTGTAAATGCAGCAGATTCTGCATCCAATTTTCTTTGATCTTTCTCTGTTTAAGTACACTAAGCAGTTACCACCCCAAAGAGAAATACCCTGCGGAAAGTGTTGTGCTTGCAGTTATTGTACACCTGTACGTGTGACAAGCAGCTGCTCCATTGTGGATAGAAATGTGATGAGTCTCAGCTGTTTTGCAGAGGATCCTTTTGAAATGGATAAACAGCTTATGCTTTGCCACAGGACCCACTGGTCCAGTAATTTTTTTTCAATTTTTGTTCCATTGATTTTTCTCTCCTCCATCCTTTCTCATACCCCTTCTTTTGTTAATGTTTTTTCTCTTTTTAATGTTTCGTAATGTTTGTGATTCAACATGGCTAAAAGCCTTGTATTGGCAGAAAAGAGATGACTCCTTCTTTTCCCACAGATGTACTTCTGCAAAGCCCTAGATTAAACCTGGAATCATGAAACTTGACTTATTATATATTTTAAGAGAAAAGTATTTTCAGAGATGTTGGTATATGGCGTTTGCAAAGTCCATTTCAAGCCTGTCAGTGTGGACTGGCAAAGGTGCTGCCTCCTTTGGATGACAATCTTAGTTTTGTTTGGCTGAACAACATGCATACTGACTGTCTGCTTCAATGTTTTCTAACATCAACAGGGCCCAGTCAGACAAAGAAGGAGTCAAACTTCTTTCTGTGAAGACAACTTCTCCTGAGACTGGTGAGCGTTTCCTCTCTGGGTATATCTGTCTTCTTCCCTGAGTTCAGAGAAGAGGGATTTTTGGGATGTCATTTCTAATAGCAAAACCATCTTCAGTTCCTTCAGGACAAAGTCACTGCAAACAATTCCTTTACAGTGCAAATCCCCAGACTCCAGGATCCTGTAGATCTGCAGTTCAGCTGCACTGTGTGTTGGTATTTGGAAGTGAGAAGAATGACTGAGTTAGGAAAAATATTTTTTAAACCATTGATGGTGCATGATCTATGGCTAGGCATGTTCAGGAGTAACAATGATCAAAGTATTTATCAGCAAGATCTGACTGTACAAGGAAGTTTGAAGACTGGTAAATCCCAGGGGCTTTGTAATTCAGTGCTGTATGTAAACAGGGCTCTGTGGGAGTTGGGGTAAGGAACCTGTACTCAGTCATCCCTGTACTCAGTCACCCTTTTTTTAAAAAATCCTACTCTCAATTGCAAATTCCTCTGTTTTATAATTCAAGTTTTTTTAAAAAATATGTGCTAATAAAGCCTAAAGGAACAAAGGTTATTGATAATGTGCAGAAAAGAAAGCAAAATGTCAAAGCAAAATCTCAAAGCAATATCTCAACGCAAAGAGATGGATTCAGTTATAGGTTCTGCAAGAAATGGAGTAGCACAAAAAAAGACAGAGGCAGAAAAAAATCTGACTAGTCTGATTCCCAGATATTCAACAAATAAATAAAATTGAAACCCTAAACCTCTCATGGTAGTGCCAGTGATGGTGAAACTTCACACCTTCACCCAATGCTTCCTCAGCATTATAGATCCCAACTCATCTGCAGGATTCCTTCCAGAAAAACAATCTCTTACTTTCTACTTTTTAGATATGAAATTTTTTTTTGTTTTTAAGGGTTTTGGCCATTTATTTCTCCTATTGACATTTCTGACCAATAGCTGCTCTCTCCTTTTACCCGAATCCTTAGGAAGTCCTCTGAAATGCAGCACTTACACGACTGTGCTTTGTTACTTAAGTGACTGCACTTCAGGCCCCTGTGATTTGGGATTTTTTTTTTTTTTTTTTCCCCACAAGATGAGCTCTGGTGCCTGCTAATCAGCTGCTGGTTCACCAAGTATCTGAGTATCTTCCATCCAGAGGATGTTTGATATTCTTTTTTACTGAAGTATGACGTGTGCATGCTATAATTAGAAGGTATGAGTCATAACCACTTAGAAGACAAGTTTCTTGCCCTCTTCTCATTAATACAATTCATATTTAAACTAGCTGCCATTTTCTCTTGAATTCTTACATTGGTATATGTTTCAAAATTAAACATGCTTTCGCAGAAATTGAAGTCCTGGTTTTGTCCAGGTTTTTAGAATCATTTTACTTCTTAAAAGCACTCTGACAGAAGGGCCTGTTTCTTACAGAAATATTTGTAATTTGTACAGGTATTTTCAAATATGTCAGAGTGCCTGCCCATTTGAATCAGATTTACTTGCTTCCTTAAAAGCTTGGGCATAAAGGCAAGTGTTTCTTATGGTACAGATAGACTTCAGAACTGTCTGACTCATGATCCTTCTTACAGCTACTGACAACTTCTTGACTGTAGTCTTCTTTTTCCTTTGTCCAGCTATTTAGAAAGTGTGTGTTGTGGCCACCTCTTCTTGTACATACCAACAAAACTACAAAAAGTTGTGACTAGAAAGAATAAAACTAGAAAGTTCTTAAGAGCAGCCTTAACTTTACAAGTAGACCTACATCATCCTCTCATTATCAATGGGCTACTCAGGTGCCTGATGTCCAGCATATATACAATGAAATTCTTTAATCTTGCCTTATTTTATCTACATAAAAACTACACCAGCTGCATGTAGTTGAAAGAGATGTGTCCAGAGGGCTATTTATCCTGTCTGCCTAGGACATGTATCTTGAGCTGGAATGGGCTGACCTATGGCAGTCCATTGACTACTGAAGGATTCTATTTGAGGACTTCAAAAATTAGGTCCTGAATATAAAATGAAAGAAATAGGAAGCACAGCTCTATTAAATTTAATCAAGAATATTATGTCAAATACCTATAATTAATGTGAAAGAATACAGGAAAATAATAGTTGTCTATTAAGCTTAGGCTAATGTTTTTTAATGGAGTAGTATCACCAGGAACACTAGGTAAAACAGAGCTTTAATATTCTCATTTTTTAAATCCCTTCTTAAAAAGATGGAGTTGATGATGGCTTTGAGCTCTAAGGGGCACAACTGGCCGAGAATTTATGCAAGGTAAAAAAACAGACAGAGAAAACTAAACACCTTGAATGTTTCATGCACATTTGACAGTGAACTGCAACCCCTGATGCAAGATAAATGCCTATACTTGCATCTTACTTGAAAATTTAGCATGGAAAAAAAAGACTTAGGATACTGAATCATCTGAAAAGTTTTACACTAATGTACAAATGCAGGACTTATGGCAGTCATTTCATGTTGACTCTACAAGTAAATTTAAGGCGGTTCTCCATAGGGAGAATAAATGGCCTTCTACAATATAGAGTTCTAGAAAATCTACCTGCAAAAACACTCCTTATTTGAGATTCAACACAGCTCACAGAACTGCACATTTGGCTTTTCACCAATGGATATATTTCCTGGGAATAGAAGAATTGATGACTAAGAGATCAATACCATCATCCATGATGTTAAAATATTGGCTGTCTTGAAAACAGAACTAACTTTTTCTTTAAGGATTCTTGTGAACTACCTGAAAAAACAGTAAAGGTATTGATCACCTTTTTAGGACTCATAAAAAATGTTGAGGGATGGAAATTTCTCAGTTACTGAAAGGTTGATGAGTAGAAATTGGGATAAGACTACTCCATACAGATGAATAATGCGTGATAGAAAAATTGATACCTGAGTAATGACATGACAATTTTCTTTTATGTCCCTTGCCTGGAGTACCCATTCCAGAGCAGGCAAAATGTATGAAAGGCCCTTACAGTAGCAGCACACCAGTTCAATATTCAATATAACGTCTCATAGGAATGTGCAGCTGACATAATATTTCAGAGTTCTTAGGTATAATCCTGGCACCTAAGCATAAACTGATTCATTAGGGCATGATTTCCAACCAGACTGAGCTCTTTTGAGATGACAGGGTAGGATATGACTGACTTGGCTTGTAGGGTTATTGCCTGATCTGCATTGAATTTCCTGAAAGGATATTAAGTGTGTAAAAGTTGATGTAGCTCAGATTTTGGTGAGGCACCTGTAATGGAAGGTGGCTAGAGAAGAGTCCATTGTATATATCTTATTAATGGCTTCCCAAGACACCCAGTGTAGGCAAAAATGAAAATTCAAGTGTTGCTACTAAATAGAGCTTGGAAAACGTACCTGGGTATTTGAGGAGACACCTCAAGTGTCACACATGAAACACCTTTAACTTATTGTAGTCACATTGAAGAAAGGGATCAGCTGATACCTGGAGGTGTTCTCAGATGGCAGTGCAGCACAAAATAACACAAACTGAGGATGCAGAAGAACTTGCATTCCTCACAGGCTCCATATCTCTTCCAAAAGCTGCCTTTGTTCAACAGCAATGACTTTATAGCTGTTATCTGCTGCTTCAGCTGGCTGTACCTCCTGTCTGATTTTCATAACACATCTTCGGTGCAACCCATGCACAAGAAGAGCTGCCTACTTTGAAGATATGTGGAATTTCGTAGCATAGATTATTCAGACCCTACAACTTTAGCCAGTTTGAGATGGCCATAGTTTGTGCCTGTATCATTCTTCTGGACTTCGTGCTTTTCCAAAGTGTTCTCTGTGAAGGCTTTGAGGATTCCTAACCTTCTACATCAGAGGTTAGTGACTGTATCATACATAGTGACCAAGCACCATAATCATCCCTTTGTTCTCATTCAGCAAAAAACCCTTGTCTTGGTCTCTGGAATACACATGAAGTTCAGCACTAGATGACCCACTGTGGTGCTAGGGTTTGGACATGGAAAATCCTGTGGCCTTCTGAAACAATGTGGTTGAATGACAGTACCTTCATCACCTCTTTCTGTGAACCTCCAAATACTGAGCCTATGTAACTGTTCTGCCTCACACATCAAACCATAGATGTGGTTCTGGTACAATGGGACAAACTGGGAGCTGGTGCAGATCTCCTTGATTCCTGTTATGCTGAGTATATCTGAGCATGGACCATGGCATTTAAGGAGGTAAGAAGTCTTTGGATTTTACCTCGTTAAGGGCCCAACACAGGGAAATTTACCCCTGCCAGGGGGGATGGTTCCATAGTGGGCCATGGAGTTTCTCAGCAGGCATTGGGACTTCTATCTCTTTCTCATTACGTCTAGGATCCGGGTGGATACCTCTAGGAGCAGACAAAGAAGATGAGTGCCTAGGCAAGGCACTCTGGCACAGAAAATTCCCTTCCTTCTTCCTCTTACTTGCAAGATGAGCACTGCAGGCCAGCAAAGAGCAGTCTCCTGGAATGCTGTGTGCTTAGAAATGGTAAGAGTGGGTGTTCCTACTATGAGGATATGATGTTGATTATTTGGGTTTGCTATTATGAGATGTAGTTTCAGTGCCTTATTTTTTCCCTGCAGGTAGAAAACCTAGAAGCTGCTTCTCAGAAAAGAGTCCCCTTGCAACAGAGAGAGATATCAAGCACCTTCTTTTCTTTCCTTCACTTTCTCATTTTCTGACACTGTATTTTTTTTTAACCTTGTCTTGTATAATTACCTGAAGTTGTGTTTTCTTTCTTCACAGAAACTGAAGAATAAACTTTCTCAGGTTTTTGCAGCTTATGGTTGGACTCTGTGTTTACTCACCACAAAGATCTGACTGCACATATTTCCAGCTGAAACTTTTGGGCAAAACTGTAGTCAAAAACTAATTAGTATATGCTTCCTTCTGTGTCTCTGGTTTGTGAGCTGTGCGCATTTTAAAGGGGTTTTAAAGTAGAGTCGGTCTCTTACAATCAGACTGCTGAGCGTCAAATGAGATTTTCATCCATGAAGCGTTTGCTGACTTTCAAGCCTGCAGTTTTCTGAGATGCTCCTCATGAGGGAGCAATTGCCTTCCTGTCCTTCACCTGGTGTATCCACACACCCTGCCATGGTGAACAGTACAGGTCCTTCTGTCCTGCTGACAGTGGCGAGAAGCAGTTTGAAGGGCTATGAGAGAAGTGTGTGGCAAGGGAGTGCTGTAGCATGTTGCAGGTGCTAGACCCATTGGCCCACACCAAATTCAGCCACTGCATTCCACTTAATGCTGTTCTCCAGCATCTGTAATGCATCCCTTTTTCTTTTATTTCAGCATGCTAAAAACAGATATTTTGATTCTTGGGTCCACAGCGGTACTTTTATACTTTTATAAAAGATAGGCTTCTGCAATCAGATTTTATTAAAAGCTCTGAACCTGATTGCCACTTATGAGCAATTTCTCACCAGCAGATATTGCAATGAAATAACAGAACAACTCATTTTTTCTTACAGGCAATGTAATCTGAGACACAGTACAACCTATTTTTTGTGTCAAAGAGTGTTTTTATATCCTTTTTCTTCCAACTTTCCCACTAATGTCAGAGGACTATGCCCGGGTCAAAGACTTTCTGTACTCATAGTACTCATTCTGTATTCTCATTTTTGTCATGATGTTCTGCAGTGTATGTGTATTCTGAATAATACGTTGAGAATCTGAATCAAGTGCAGGGGGGAGCAAATTACAATGAGAGTAATACAATACCCTTCCACAATGGTGAGACAAGAAATGTTTGTTTCAGAGCCTCAAAATTGATTTTATACAATCTGTAATTTCTGCTGATTGTGCTCATTACTTATTCACATATACTGGATGAAAGATTAATAGTTGGAAATGAGTTTATTTGTGAATAGAAAATTGAAACAAATACTGCAGAAGTGAAACATTAACTAGGAAGAAAATCCTGCATTTTCACTGGAGTACTATTTCTTTCTTGGTTATTGTTTAACTTTCCAGAGCCCTCAGTATCTGTATACTCAGACTACTTTCCGTGCACTTGAAACAAATACATTGAAGGATGAGGAGTTATGAATACCAATTTTTTCGTATTACATCTTTCTTATCTTTATCCTTTTACAGCTTGACTGTATTTAAGAGGAGGATGGACAGTATGTATTGAATTGGGCCCAGTGTCTAAACTGCTAATTCACTTGGGTGAGAATTGGTGGCCAAGGCTCCAGCAGAAGTGTTTGAGGGGTGCTGTACATGTGAGAGACCAATGCTGTCTGGTTGCTAGAGCACCATTTCCTTTAACCAGCTGTATCTGCTCAGATCCTAAATCTATATAGCCTCAAATCCTGTCCCTGAGGGACGGCATGAGATGTGAAGGGAAGGATAACAAATAGGAAAGGACTACAGTAAGGTGTCCTCTACCATAGCCTTCCAGCAGCCTGTAGCTTGGAGATGTCCTAAATCAGAGATCATATCTTTGGTGTTTCATAGTTCTCAGAAGTTTTTAATTCCAGGAATTTCTCTTGCCCACTGTGATATCTGCAGCCTCCTGAAACAATAAGGCAGACAGTGTAACTACAGGTCTATCTGTGTTAAATGACGGTAATGCTCAGAGACTTCATGAGACCTGTGTCTTTGTGTTTGCAATCCAATTTCAGGAAAAAAAAAATCAAACAGGAGCAACTTTGGAGAATCAAAGGGAGAATAAAAGATGTAGTGGAACAGTTTGGTTATCAGCCGAAACTTCCATGTCAGTATCAATCTGATTTCATTTTCCAAAAATTCTGCCTAAGGCCTCTTTCTCAAACTGTGAATTGTTTTTTTCAGTTTTTGTAGAAGCACGTGATATATATGAGATTGGCTTCTCACTGCCCTCTGCCAATCTATCTGAGCCCACAACTCCTCCTCCATCAGGAGAGGTGTCACAAGACAAGACCACAGGTAAAAGGGGTCACATTGCACTCACAGCTGTGCAGTTGATAGCACTTTACCTGCACCAAATAATGTCTTCCATTTCCCTGTGTCTCCCATTTTCCTGAGTTCACTCATTTACTTATCAAAGTAGACAAATGCACAATGAATTTTCAACCCGCTATCAGAAAGTTATTGCCTATCAAATTGGATCAACCGATACCTTCATGCAAGATGTTGAATAACTGTATCATGAAAAGCTGATGGTTCAAGTCTCTCTTGAATCCTTCCATCTCCTAATGCGCAGCATTAGAATTGTGTGCCATCCTTCCCTAAATGTATAATCCAGAATAAATGAAAACCATGTTTTCTCTGATAATGTGCAGCAATTCTGGCATGTTTTGCAAGTATACCCTTGTATACCCTTTCTTTTCCAATGATGGCCTCAAGTTCCTCCAGGGAAGGTTTAGATTGGAATTTATGGACAGTTTCTTCACGGAAAGGGTTGCAAAGCATTGGAACGGCAAACAGCCTGACCGGGGCAGTAGAGGAGTCACCATTCCTGGAACTGTTCAAAAAACATGTGGATGTGGCACTTGAGGACATGGTATAATGGTGAACATAGAGGTGATGCTGGATTTATGGTTAAACTTGTTTTTCCTACCTTACCAATTCTGTGATTCTGTGCAGCCTTCAAAGGACCCAGGTAATCTATATAGATTTGTTGAGCACCTCCACTGCACCATATATTTTCTTAACCAACCAATAATTCACTGTGAAATAATTTCTTTGGTCTATGAAAAATAGTGTCTCTTCTAAAAAAATACTAAACACAAGTATTTGGCTTTCATTTCCCTTAGGGAAGCAAATTTTGATCCGCTGGTTTTAGAGAATGATGGTTTGGGAGCAAGTTTGGGGTTTTTTTCATTCTTGGAATTTATTTCTGTCAGTTAAGGCTGGTTTGAGACCAATAAAGATGTTTTCCCCCTTGAAGCTAACCTGAATGTTCTTCTTGGTTTGCCCTTTGAGTTGCAACTGGATATTTAGCACAATATCAAACTACTGAGCCATTGGGCTCCAGAATTTTTCTGGACACCTCTCTGTGCAGTCTCAAGGCACACTGCAGCCCTGTATCTACCCATGCAATAGCCTTTTTTACTCTTGAACAGAGAGCATCTCTTTGACCACTTCTCTAGGGTAATCATTGTCTCTTCATCAGTGAATTGTTAGTTGCTATGATGCAAGTATCTTCAGGCACATTTGCAGTCATGGAGTAGTGACAACTTGGTTTTGTTTCAGAAGGCTTGCAGGCTCCTGCCCTCTTGGAATTGCAGTGGCAAAGCAATATCAAGCATCCCTGCCTGCGTCAAACCCTTATCAGACGGCCACTGATATTATAGGGGAACACTGACCCCAACAATATTTCATGGCAGTTCACTGTTCCAGGGATAATGTGTATAGCGCCAGGAAATCTAGGCAGGGTGTGTGAGTGTCTGTGTGGTGCAGTCTCAGGGTCTGCAGAAAGGTAGATTCACACCTCCTGGCCTGACCCCTGCTGTCGGTAGGTACCACTCAAGCAGCCTGATATCTGCACCCACTCCATGTTTTGGTCCAGAGACTACTGACATAGTCATCCAGGGAGCTACATTGACTCTGGAGCCTCCCCTTAGACCTCTTATTTTCCTGTCCTGCAAAGTATCAATCTTCCATGTAAGTCTGGATGCAGAACAACCAGCTAAGAGTGGAACTGATAACAAAGAACTGATATTCATTACCACTACTGAATATTATCTTCTCCATGGTAATATATTTCTCAATTAATTTCTCCTACACCTTTTTCAAACAGTCTTGCCAATTTCTCCCTTTCATTTTTCCCTTTCATGTCCTCTTAAGTCTTCTATTTCTGTCTATTGAACAAGGAAAGTAAAAGCATGCAGAAGGAAAAATAAATAAAAATAAATTAAAAATGAAAGTTCTTGAAAATCTCATTCCTTAGTACAAAAGTATAAAATATTTGAACTGTTTCACTGTATTTTAGCTTTTCAAAACAAGATTTTTATGTAAAAAAACATTTCACCTACCAAAAATATGTCTTGTTAAAATGTTCCTTTTGTTTTCTAACAGAAATTTTTGCTTTCCTTTTCTCTACTTGAAATTTAACATCATCAGAACTTCTGAAACTCTAACTTAACAACATTTTAAAATAATTTTGTCCAGAATCGAACACTTGGGAAGTGTACATCATTCTGGCACACTATTGTTGAACAGTTTTCCATAGGTACCAAGTTCTCTACTCATCTCCAAAAAGCTTTGCTAAATTAAAAAGCCTCTTTTTTTGCTGTAAAGAAAAGCTGCCTGAAAACTATTGATGAGTGCAACTATTTAATTTGGCTGCTAATTATTAAAATGCCTAATCAGTGAATTTTTCATAATCCTAATTTGTATTACAATACTCTACCCCAGGCTATAGATCATATGCATCCCTTTTAATACATATTCCCTTCTCCTAGAATGTAATACGTCACTTTCTTGCCTCTCATGTGTGTTTGAGGCATTAAATTATCTCCTGCAGGTGAGCAGGAAGGCAGACAGCTTTTTGGGCAGAAGGAAGAAATTTCATGGAGGCTTTTGGGTTTTCCCACCCTTGTGCCTGTTTCCATGGAGCTCTGTCCAGTCTGAAAATGCCCTGTTCATTTCCAAGTACAAATCTCTGACAAAAGAATTTCACTGCCATTCCTGGGATGCATATTTGAAAACAGCACATCTGTAAACACCTAGAGGCTTATTTTTCTGCCTGCAACTGCTGGTAGTGTCTCTGCTTCTCCAGGGAAGGAATGAGAACTTCATATAATCCCTGGCTGAATTTCATAAAGGTTCATTTTCCTGCTTTGGAAGAACTGAGCTGATGTCAGCACTATGGGCAAAAATTAATTTTGTACAATTTTAATGTTCTAATCATAGTTACAAATTAATTAAAGTCTTATTCCTCTTTGAACCCCTTGAGAACTGCTTTGGAAATACTTTGTGGTAGTAGGGGAAATAAGCTATAAGAAAGAGTGATAAAAATCTATTGTGTTTTCACTGATTAAATAAATCTGACAAGGAGACTGGCTAGTGGACAGTGATACATTCCTGGTAGAGTCATTGGTGCTTTTGTCTTTATATGTTTAACTAATGCAAATATACTTTCTGTTTCTTAGGAGAGCACTCATCCCAGGGGAAGAACAAAACTCGGCAACTCTTCACGTCTCAGCAATAAATTTGTAAGTTTATAGCCTCTGTCTTATGTCCTGTAACATTAGTGTTTGTCAGTCTCTCTAATACTTTTTATTCTCAGTATTGTGCCACGTAACTAAACAAAAGGGTTAAAAATGAAAAAAAAAAAAAGAACAATGACTTCAGGTTCCAGTAGCCTGGAGGAAAAATGGCTTAAACGAAGCTCAGCTTGAGCACACCATCATGACCAGAGGCTCAGATAAATCCAGGTACTGAGGAAGATTCCTCCTCACCTTTGTAGGCATAGTGTGTGACTAACTGTTCAGCATTTCCTGGATGTAATTCCCTGAGTGAATTTTCTTTCTGTTTGTGTGAGAAGAGATTTTTAAAGGCAATTATCTAAAAAAACACGGAATTTGGTACCCAGAAGTTTTTTTGTCCTTTTATTAATGAAAATTCTGTGTCTTTTTTACTTCATGCAAAAGCCAGCACTTTAATTGAGGTGGTTTATTACAGCTTGAAACTCTTGGTGGTTAACATGCATGGCAGATGTTGGATGGTATTTTTATGTGTGAGAGGAGAGAGATCATCAGAGCACCTCTGAATCCCACTGTTTGTGATATGGGCTGCATATTCCTTCAGGAGTGAAGCTTTCTCAGGCATCACAACATCCACTTCCCATGGAGCTACTTCTGTCATTTGTGGTGAAATGAAGTCCTTTGCTGAGGGTGAGAGAAGGAAGTAGCTGTGGGCAAGGCTCTGTGTTACCAGGCAGAGGAGAAAGGTGGCCTGAGGAACGTGTGTCTCAGCATGTGTGGGGCAGACCAGACAGAGGCAGCTACACGGGGCTCAGACAAAGCCCAGCCCTCCGCCATCATTGTAGAATGAAGCCCCTCTAGAACGAGGCCTGTCGCCCTCCACTGAGAAATATCTAGTTGGTCAGAAATGTGGAGAACATCTTTGATGTTTTTGATGTATTATCATTTCCATCAGGATGAAGAAATTGAGCTTTCCTGATGGCAGGAGTAAGAACAAAATAACCTCCTTTTTTCCTTCAACTAGCACGAAAGAATGAATTTTTGCCTCCATTACTGGAAACCCAGAGGTAGTTCTGTTTGTGTGGAGGCAAGAGAATGCCTAGACAATTAATTTAATCATTATTGTTTATCCCAATTGGATTTATTCTATGCCTTCCATTTTAGCGTACTCTTATGTTCCTGAACAACCTTACCTGGAATAATAATCTATAGCTACTGTTGTCATTTCAGATGTGAAACAACCTGTTTTATCACAATGTGCAGGAACATCCCACCAAAATTGCAGTTCCATGGGAAATATGGAGCACCTGAAGCTTTTTACTAGACAGGACACTTGTGGTAATGACCAGCTCTTGACTTCACAAGTGTCCCCCGTCCCTTCTGGAATATGTGATTTTTGTTGATGGCTTAATAACTGGTATATCATATGTATTTATTATTTTCGCATGTAATAAAAGCAGGGAAACAAGGTTGAAGAGAATGTAAAAATCAGGTGATGTTAGCTTCATAGCTAGATGTTAGTACTCCGTAAAAATGTTTTCTGCACATACAGGAAGGAATATGTCAGCATACTTTGTTGACCTCATAATAGCTAGGGTTCTTTTAATTGTATGTAGCAAAATACAAACAGGGCCTGACCCTTAAAACAGTACTAGGAAAATAGCCACTATGAAAATGAATTCAGTGATTTCCATGAGAATCCTCACTGTAGCACATGCTTTGCTTGTCATAATGTTTACAGGATGGGATGCCTAGATGAAATGCTGAAGTGTGTGCTTTTATTATTGTGAAGGCGGCTTGCACTGAGGCTCTTTGAAGTTCTGTAAATTACTGAGTATGACTTGTAAGGTAGCAGGCAACAAAGTTTATTTTCACCTGTTCCTCAGCTAATTGCGTTACCTATGCTACAAATATAACTCCTATATAGCCTGGGGCACACAGGGGGAATCAGCAAGGTTAGCAATTTTACAGATGAACCTTCTTCCCTGTGTTCTGAGTAATGCATGGAATTCCTGTGGATTATTGAATAACCCTGGAAGTTTAAGGAAGCTTTCAAATGCTAATTACAGACACTCTTAATTTGTACAGAGCTGGCAATTCCAAAATATCAAGTAGTGCTTCTACCTGCATGTATCCTATTTTTCTAGACCTATAAATGTTTGGAAATTATATTATTGTGAGCATCTGCTCAGTCTCAATCCACTGATTCTCTTGGTGTTCCAAGAATCTTCATTGTTTTATCAGAGAATGGAAAGAAGATAACTGGTGGTCTAAAGGCAGGATGAAAATCTAGCATGATGATCTAACTTTTGATACTTATTGATACAGTGCTTTTGAGTAACTTCTCTCTCCAATGTCCTTCTTTGAAATACTAAAACTTGCCTAGCAGCATGGTAAGAGATTGAGCAGATTTATTAATTCATGTTTATTTGCAAATCTGAAAAATGTTCATTTCCCTGTGCTTGACCATTGTTCCTACTTACACTTTGGTGAGTCTAATAATCCTCTGTGTTAGTGGCACCATGAGAAACATTTGTTGGAAGCTCTATAAAAGATGGGGAACAAACAAATGTCCTCCATGCTGCAGCTGAATTTATGTGATTCATTCAGGTATTCCTGGATCACTTGGGTTCCTCAGAAGCAGAGAAGTCTTGGATGCCTATTTTGGAAAGGTCAGGCTATCTAAAATAATCTAGCTGGCATCTGCATCTTCTCAGATTCCTGATTGCTGACGTTTCCTTCCAAAAAACCAATCATTGTGGATTGATATTCATGGATTAAAAAAAGGTATTTTGTAGCATGTCAAATCCTAGTGAAGGGATAGTAGAAAAAAAGCAGAGAAAGATTGTGATATATTTGTTTGTTTGTGCAAAATTTGTTCAGAAACTACCATGCTGTGTCAAGAAAAAAAATTAACTGCCTATTAAAAGTTATCTTTAGTAAGTGGCTAGTCCTTTTTCTTTTTGCAGAAATGCAATCCTTTACCCATACCTAGTGCAAAAATTGTCCATTTCTCTGCATTCCTAAAGCACGGACTGAGCTGAACTCTTTAAGTCTGGAGAGCAGACATTAGATATTCTGGGCATAGTGTTGGGGAGGAGCACCATGAAACCTTGGAGAAGGTTTGTTCAGGATGGGTGACAAGTGGAAACTTGTCATTACAACCAGTGATGGGGAGAGACCAGAGCAATTTGCAAATATTGGTACCAGAGAAGTGAAAAACACCAAAACAGCAGAAGGTGTTTGGGTTTTTTCATTATAAGGAGCATGGAAGACAAGTTCTCATCAGAAGTCTGGGAAACGTCTCTCAAAGGAACTGGCTTGTGTGAGTGCATACGAAGTAAAAGAGGTGAGTTTGGTGGAGAGCAGAATTGAAGCAGACCTGAGATCCTCTTAACCCCTGAAATGACAAAAGTTTTGGTTAAGAAAAATGTAATAACTTCCATTCTTGCTAACAGTCAGGAGGGAACTCGTGTTCATACGAAGGAAAGAAGACAGATTTGCTTGAAGGATATCCATAAAGCACAGAAAGAATTTGGAAGACTATTTGAGGTTCTTTGTTCTGCAAAGCTGGAGATGCTGGAATTGACTTAAATGGGAGGTGATGAACTGTCTGCAGAACTCAGAGAACTCAGTATTTAAAGAAATTATATGCAACGGATCAGGTAGGCAAAAAAGAAATGAAAAATCAATTCGGGTTGTCTGGCTCAACAGCTCTACTGCAATATGTGTCTAAAAGAGCCTTGAGGGTTTTTCTAGCTGCTGGTAAGGCAAAAAAATTCCAAAAATTAAAGCTGGTCCTCCACTGTTCATCTACATGAGGATACTAGGAAAGTAGATCTACATTTATGGAAGATCTTTAACTAAAATCTGACTAAATCTTCTGTGGACAGTCCCATCTAGAATTGATATCCCTCGGCTTCTGTGTCCCAGTTTGCTGAAGAAGTGAACAATACCCACTTCCCTGTGGAATGAGCATGACCACACAAATGTAGTTGAGCTGGATGTGCTTTAAAATCAGTTCAGTTCATGAGTTAGTAGTTAGACAAGTTTTTAGGTCTAGTATGTGATTCTGATCTACATGTTAAAATCCAAGACTGAAGAACAAATTGGCTGTCAAAGACTTTGTTTGGGCTATTGTTAGTCACTGCAAGTAAAGTATGCAGGGCTCAGGTTTGTCAGGAGAAAGGCGTTTACAGCACTGTTCATCTCAGGCTCAACCTGGGAAAGAGAATCACTACCTGCAAGCATGGAAGAGTTTCCTTTATTTCTTCCCAGAGTCTAACCCTGTTCAGTAACTAGACTTGCAATATTTTAGTAGTGACCAGCTGCAGCACACAGGGATTTTGGATCCAACCCCAAACAAGATAAGTGGTCATTAAAGAAGAAAACACAAACAAACAAACAAACAGGGGTGGTACAGTGTATTGACTATCGGCTTTCTACTCTATAATGCTGTATCGAGCAACTTACTTGACTCACATAAGAGAAATACAGAAAAGAAAAATACTTTGATCGTTATCTGCAGGAAAAAGACCCAGAAATTAGAAAAATCACATAGAAAAATGAAAATAAGTGCTTCTAAAAAGTAGATTCTGAAGAAGTAGGCACAAGCAACTTATTGGTCTTCTAAATACTCATACTTATTCTAAGTACTCATATTTATTCTCACACATGTGGCCAAGGGCCTTATGTTATCTGCTCAAGAACAGGCCGGTCTTTTGGGTTTTACTCTGCTGATTGGATCACAGGAACCATTGTGGCCCTTGACACTCCATCATCTGTGGACAAGACTATTTTACAGCACTGCTCAGAAAGCTGTTTAAATAAAAAGTATTCCTTGGTGGCCATCTGTTTGCTGTGGGGAAGCGGTACCGCCCTCCAGCAAGGCGGCTGCAAGGGGAAGCAGCAGCACCATCAGGACACTTCTCCTTCCAAAACCTGCAAAGGTTTTTGTGGTTTTGGAATTACTCCACCCCTCTGAAGAAGGGTGAACCATTTAACTTCACACCAGTAGTGGACTTAGAGAAAGGTAAAAAGCACATCAGTCTCACTGGCCTGGGGTGGGGAGGCCGTTTGCAGCATTTCTGGGACTCCTCAGCTGCCAGCAGCCCTCTGCTAACCCCAGGATCTGGCTTTTCTGCTGTGCCTTGACAACACTGCCATTCACACACTTCCCTTGAATTTTTGGGCAAGGGATTAGTGCAGAGCACTGGCTATTGAATTGCTGCTGGATTTCTGCAGCACCATAGCATCCCCGGCCTCAATGCTGTGCCCTGGCATGCTGGGCACCTCCAGCATACTGCCTATAGAAAAGCATCCTCCTCAGGAAATTTTAAGTTTTACATCTCAGGACCTCTCTGGTGCCATTAATTACAGCTCCTCAATTTCTTCAAATTAGGACTCTATATCTAATAAAATAAAAGACCTTAAAGATTACTTTATTGATTTCCAATTGAGGCAGCTTTTCCGTTTATGGCCAAGGGCAATCTATAAAACAGAGACTTTAATTAACCCTGGTGAATGCAGCTGACATGAAATGTCAATACCCTCAAATATTCAGCATAGACAGTTGAAGAATCTTCTCAGCTCCCTCTGTGTCCACCCTGCACATTCCCTTGGGTGAAGAGGCACAGCAGAGGCACTTCCCTATTAGGCTGCACTGGCATAGGGACAGAAATCTCTCAGCTACCACAAGCATCTTCATTGCCGGCAGAGCTGGCTGTGTCTGTTGATGTGCCTGTCTATCTGCTTTCATCTTGAGGACTGGACCTTTGAAGGTCTCTTCCAACCCAAATCATTCTGTGATCTTGTCATGGCTTTGCAGGCACACAGGACAAAAACCCACAAGTAGCCTGCTAGTGGCCTGCAAGGAACACCAAGCAGGTCCTGCTGGACTGTGGGGACACTGCCATGGTGGGCAGCTCTGGGGCTGTTCTTCAGGTATCTACAGGTAACCTTTCATTCTATGGCTGTCCCATTGTGGCTTCTGAATTTGTTCCTGAACAATCTGGTAACTTAAGGCTGCATTGCACAGAGTTTAATCAGTTACTCGAGGTCAAATCTGCTGAGGTGCCTCAGCAGGGCAGCCCCATCACAAGCTCTGATGTTCTTCAGGACAGTCATAGGTGGAAGAAGAACAGTCATAGGTGGAAAAATTCATTTTTCTTCATCAACAGCACATGATCCAGACTTTTCATCCCCTCCTTTTTGTCTCCACAAGAAGACCTTCCAGAGGAGGGGAAAAAAAAAAAAAATACTTTCTGCACAACTTGTGCAAGCTTGGGGAGCTGTGTCACACCCATCCCACTCCCTTGGTTTCTGCCTCTGCCCCAACACTCCTGTTGGGGAATGTGAATGGCCCTTCAAAACCTGCCCTATGTATTTGAATCTGCAGCATCTTTTGGAGACCACTGGCTGGCCAAAGGCAAAACACAAACATGCTTGTGATAACAAGTGTGTCTCACTGCCTCACATGGCAGGGCTTCTATAGCAGAGATGCCAGCTTTTGGTGCCTGTCCTTGTTTTAGCTAGAATAGACTTAATTTTTTCCTAGTAGCTGTTGCACTACTGTGTTTTGGATTCAGAATGAAAATGGTATCAGTAACACATTGATGCTTTGGTTTTGCTGAGTCATATTTACCCTAAGTCAAGAACTGTTTTTTTTTTCTCTTGTCTCATGCCCTGCCAGTGGGAGGAAGCATATCTGGGACAGGTGACCCAAACTGATGAAAGGAATATTCCACACCATAGAACATCATGCCTGGAATACAAACAGGAGAGAGTTACCCAGAAGGGGGGCTGAGCTGAGTTCAGAAAGGGGGGACCTGGCATTGGTCAGGCAGGTGGTGAGCAATTGCACTGTACATCGCTTGTTTCTTTTCATTATCATTATTTACAAGTGTTATTGTATTTTACTTTATTTTCAATTATTATATTGTTCTTATTTCAACATATAAGTCTTACTTCAATCCTCCTCCTCATTCTACCAGGGGCAGGAGGGGAAGAGGTAGAGATTGAGCAAGCAGCTGCATGGTGCTTTATTTCCATCTGGATTTAAACCACGACAGGACCGCATCACAGTATGCAAAGGAACTGGGACGGAAGAAATGGCTTTGTGGCAAAGAGTATTTTGCTGCTGTTCATCTCTGCTTTCCATGGTGCATTTATTTTTCCCTAGATTTGTTGCTTTCTGAGAGAAAGGCAACTGTGTTGTTGTGTTCTTTACTATTATTAACAACTTTCACCCTTCTCATTACATCGGTAGGATGCTTTCCCAGTCAGGGCTGCTGTTTTCCTAATGAACGTGGCTCATTTGTCTGTCTCCCTCCCTCCCCACTCTGCTTTTTGTTTGCTTGCTCTTTAGGTAGTAATTTGATGTGTTGAGCTCTTACCACCTCTGCTGCCCCTGGGGCTGAAGTTCCGACGATGCTAAACTGTTGAAATGCAATGCAATTACAGGCAGTACAGAAGAGCAGAGAATAAGCCTGTAAAAATTCAGCCGTGCATAACGCTGTGGAGACTGTGTGACTGTCAGTCTCCAACTCCAGGAGATAATTTGGGCTTTTTAAGAAGCAATAATTGAGCCTTTTGCATATGCAATGGTTATGAACTAGTCAAAAGCCTGTTTGCTCTGTACCCAGGAGCACCAGATGGATTGGCTAGTCCCTGCAGTTCTTCAGGGGCTGCCAGCTTTACACTTCAAGACTTTTCTAGCGCCTGCACTTGTAACTTATTCTTTTGACAGCTTTTATGCATACGACTGCCTTGTCTGAATTTAGCTGGTAAAGTGAGGGAGGAAGGGCGGGGAAGAGTTTGCCAAATGAAACCCGCCTAGCTGGAGGGAGTTCAGAGCCAGAGCTGAATTTTTTTAATCATATCAACCCAAGAAAAACCCACGTGAGAGAGAAACCCATCTCTGACCTTCATCCCTCAGATTCCGGCAAGTGAAGGATGTGGCCGCAGGGGCCCCACGCTAGCCAGTTAGATCATACTTGGACCCTTTCAGTCCTATTTGCATTAATTCCATGTGCACATTTCCAAAGAAGACTCAGTACTAGGAAGCTCAGCAAAGAGCTGCTACTAGAAACAAAGAAATTGGAAGGACACTTTCCCCCTGGATTTAGCAGTTGACCTCAATAGAGGATACACTCCTGCAAAGGACAGAGAGGAGGTTACCTCCAGGTGCTCTACTGACCAACAGGGATGATTGGACCTGCAGGTCAAATCCTAAAGGAGAGCTACAGAAATACCTAAATGCTCCCCACTCACCGACAGAGCCCCTGATCATGGGGGAGCAAGAGGCAGGATCCAGAGAGAAGGCAACTACTGGGTACAAACCCCAGATAGATTCCCACGGGACCTCATCTGCCCCAGGCTTGCTGGCCTCGCTTCCTGCATGCTTCCTAGGTCCCTCCCTCACATCTCCAAGTCCATGGACATTCTTTCCAGACAGGGACAGAAAAGACTTTATCCTACTGCACTACAGTTTAACCTCAGCTCAGTGATCTGCATGAAGGCCTTGGCCCAGACCTCTGGGAGAGGGAGATAAATGGGGCCTGAATATGAAGCAGGCTGTGCTTTCAAGCTGATTAATCCAGGTACTTTACAAGCCACGGCAGGCTATCATGGTCCTGTGTCAGACTGTACATGGCCAAGGGGCTAGGATAGATACCAGGTGCTCAGCTCCACAGGGAAGCTGGCCCTGAGACACTTGTGTCCCACATCACCCCAATAATTTTCTTCAGATGCCACCACTGTGTAATCACCCTGCTTCTCTCTCTTTGACTGTCTTTAATAACCAAAAAGAATTTTGAGTTGTGGGGACACAAACAACCGGCCTCCATGAGGTGGCAGAAGTCCAGCGACCAGCCCAGTCCTTCAGCCTCATCACCATGGCTGTGATTGCCCACAGAGCTCCTGCCCACAGTTTCACTACCAGGGGGCCCAAGTGAAAAAGAGCTGGATCACCCTCATGGGCTGCCAGGGACATGTGGCAAGTTATTGATGGAGGGGAATGAGACACCGGGCTCCCCACATGGCTCAGCACAGGGAGAGGGTTGCACTCCCCAAAGCAATCCTGCAAACCAGTCCCTCTAAATCCTCCATGAGGATTCAGGGAAATAGGCAAGGATTATCAAAAGAAAACCCAAAAAGAAGTTATTATTGACAAAAAATAATTTGTACTAATCTCACTGAGGATTATATTTCACTTCATGTGTCAAAATGTGCCTTTGCTTGACTCTAGCAATGGAAACATTAGGGAAAAATTATTCATAGAGTGATTGGCCATTGGAATGGGCTGCCCCAGGGAGGCGGTGGGGTCACCATCCCTGGAAGTGTTTAGAAAAAGACTGGAAGTGGCACTTAGTGCCATGGTTTAGTTGATGAGGTGGTGTTAGGTCATAGGTTGGACTTGATGATCTCAAGGTTCTTTTCCAACATAATTAATTCTGTGATTCTGTAATAGAGTTGAAATAGAGGCAGATTAGGATCCACCTGAACCCTTCTCCCTGCTCCCATTTCAGTTCTCTAATTGGATTTAGGCTGGAGATGTTTCTTTCCTTCTTTCTGGCATAATAGCAAACTCAGCTGTGATATCTGTAAACACTTGGTGTAACATGAACAACTACTGAAGAAAGGAAACCATGACAGGAATTGAGAGGAGAGAATTCCAGTTTGTTGCTCTGTTGGCACCAGACAAAGAGAACTGGGAGCATCCGCAATCTGTCAGTCACTGCTAGAACTATAAGGAACCACAGATCTGCCAGTGCCATCTTGGCAGGGGTTTCCTTTTCTACATATACCACCAAGAAGTGACTTAGAGAGTCCTTCAAGTTAGACCCTCAAAGCAAGGCCTGTGCTTCAAGCCAGCTGCCTGTAGCATCCCATAGAAGACAACTGGGTTGTGCAGCTCCCCCTCCCTCCCATAAAGCAGAAAGGATGACAACATGTGGATCCTTACCTCTGAGTTCTCAGCCACCCAAATTGGAGAACTAAATAGAATTGGTGGCCACGTGCTAGAGAGAACAAAATCAAAAAGAACATGGAGACATTAATTTCACTGTGCATCAAGGGTTACCAATAAATAAAATATCAGAAATCAAAACATTCCCTATTCCAATTTAGCAACATCCTCTCCCACCAAACACTTACTCTCAGAGTTTTACATGCTGCAAACATTTCAGTGTATGGCGAGCCATTCTGTAAGAAACAATGACATTGTGAACAGAAAAGAAAGGTTTCTACAGAATTTTGCAGGTTGGTGGTTTTTCTAATTACATCTTTTCCAGACACGCTTTTATATTCCAGGTCTGAGGTTTCTTGCACAGAATCAAGCAGAACCCAAAACCTTGGCAAAAACATGTTTCTACTGTGAATCTGAAATTAAACTTTAGATAGTCACTTTTTCTGTCACATACTTGTAATTAACACTTGCTTCCTCTTCATCATCACTTTTTAGTAGCACTGCTGGATTATCTGCTGCTCTGGAAACAAGTGGGTGCCACTGGTTTTGCTCCTGCTGCTGCAACAGGGTTGAAATGGAGGCAGCTTGGGAACCTCCTAAACACTCTACTCCCTCCTTCCCTGTTTCAGTTCTCTGATTGGATTTAATCTGGAGGTGTTTCTCTCCTACTTTCTTCCCCCAAATGCCTAATTCAGCTGTGACATCCATAAACATTTGGTGTTACATGAACAGCTATTGAAGAAAGGAAACCCCAAACCCAAATGTGCTCTTGCTTTTGGTGCAACTGGATTTGAGTCATGGCAGCAGTGGCATCCCAAAACTGAGGGGATAACCTACACTGTGGGCTGGGTCAAAGACTATTCCTTCAAATTGCAGGGGAAAACAAAAAGAAAAGAAGTTACTTTTTGTATTGGTTTTTCTGTGGCCAGGTTTTGGTGGCAGTGGGGGGGGCTGAGGGAGAGGCTTCTTCGAGAAGCTGCTGGAAGTTTCCCCGTGTCCAGGCTGGGCCCGCTGCTGACCAAGGCCGGGCCAATCAGTAGTTGGCAGAACGCCTCTGTGATAACATATTTAAGAAGGAAGAAAAAAAAAATAGTTGGAAATGAAGATGGCTGCCAGAGAGGAGCAGGGTGAGAGCTTGTGAACAACAACGCAGACACCAAGGTCAGTGCAGAAGGAGGGGGAGGAGATGCTCCTGGCGCCGGAGCTGAGATCCAGCTGCAGCCCATGGGGAAGACCATGGTGAAGCAGCTGTGCCCCTGCAGCCCATGGAGGACCACAGGAGTGCAGAGATCCACCTGTAGCCCATGGAGGAGCCACGCCGGAGCAGGTGGATGCTGGGGAAGGCTGTAGCCCGTGGGAGACNACCGGAGCAGTTTGTGAGAGGAACTGTATCCTGTGAAGGATTGACCCCATGGAATGCGGCTGGAAGGACTCCTCTCCCCAAGCAGCGGCTGAGAACAGCAGCTGACCACAGCAACACCTCCCCCCCACCTCGCCTTTTCCCTTGACCGCTGCGGGAGAATAGGTTGGATGTAAGAAGGAGGGGGTGGGGGGTAAAAGGTGTCTTTTAGTCTCTCACTCTTAGCTCTGATCTTGTTAGTAATAAATTTGATTATTATTCCCACATAGAGTCTTGTTTTGCCTTGACGGTGATTAAGAAAGAATCTGCTGTAGTCGTTATCATGAATAACGAAACCGCTTGTTATATTCTCTCTCTCCTCTATAGCTGGGCAAGGGGGAGTGAGAGAGTGGCTGTAGTGGGCCCCTGGCACTCAGCCCGGGTTAAACCACTACACTTTTTTATGACTCCTTGGAGTAATAAAAAGAACTAGTCAGCTGCATTTGCTTGTTGCGGCTAAACACTTATTTTGGAAGACTTCCTGTCCTCTCCTTTGCTTTTTCTTTAAATCACTGGAACAAGCATTTTTAGATTACTCTTCCACTCTCTGCAAGCAATAGTCAGAGAGATATCTAGTTAGATGCCAGAAGACAGGTCCAGGAGCAGAAGAGAAAACTAAGATGGAGAGAAGTGTGCCATTCACTACTTAGCACAACAGAATCATAATCGGTTAGGCTGCTGACTTCAGGCTCAGAAGAGTCACCTGTGAGATCAATGACTTCAACAACTCGAAAACATTAGAATCAAGATCAGAGATTGCAGGGGAGTGAAATGGGCTGCCACTGCGGAACAGGCTGAAGTTGGATTCAACTGTGCCCTGGGTCTCTTCTTTTCAGGAATGTGTCCAAAATTTCACTCAAGCTTTGCCCTCAACAGCGCACAGAGAGCAACACCAGCCCTGTTTCCTGAAAGGAGCAGTGCAAGAGGAACAGCAGCTGAGCTCCTCACACAGTTCTGTTGGATGACAACAGCTCATGGGAGGTACATGCCAAAAGATGATTCATCTAACATCAGGGAATGTTTCGTACACAGAAAAACAGACCTACACCAAAATTCTAATCATAGAATTTTACAGTACCGTGCTGTACATGTTCCCTTGAGGGACAGGGCACAGCTCATTATAAACTTCTCCTTATCTTCTTCCAACTTGGGAGATCCCAAGTTTGCCACCCTCTGTAGTGGCACCTGCGGTAACTGCCAGCTCATCAGAGTAGACGTTCAGATTTTGAGCAGCACTTGAAGACCTTTTCTATACAGTTCATTTCCTACCAGTGCCAAATGTATTGCCAACTCAGTAACAAACCAAAACAGTTGTCAGAAGGCTTGTTGTTTAGAGGTGCCATACTAGATGCTTCCTAAAATCCAATTTTTCCCTTCTTCCCTGGTAAAGGGCCTAGAAACTGGCAAAAGCACACATTCAGCTGGACCCCAACCCTCCAGAAGCAGCTTCTATTCGCACAAAGCTCAAAAGAAATCACATCACTTTCTCCGAGGTCTTTTGACTCTGCTTCTGAAGCTTCACTTGCACTACAAGCCAGCAGTCTGCTTCATTTCCAAGCTCATCTGGAATCAACTGCTCCTCCACAGCACTTTTGCTGGCTCTGAGAGAGAACAAAGCCTTAGCATTTTCTGTGGGAGTAATATTAATGTGACCCTCCTTTTTGCACATGAAGATACAAACACTCCCACAGGGGCTGGAATATGCATCAAAAGGTGCTATGGGCCATTCCTACCTGAGCCCATTGCATCAAGGAAAAGACATCATCCCTGATCTCTTACCAATTGCCTCACCAAGAAAAAGCCTGTCTTGATGGCTTGAATTGAGGAAAGTAGTTCACAATTCTATCAGGTTGCTGCTCACACTGTAAGCATTTCTGAACTACTGCAAGCACCCTGAGAGATTCAAAATCCTCAGTATCCCAGAACATGAAGTTACATGAACATGAAGTTTTAATAGTCTTCTGGTCCCATACATTTGCCACAAACTCTTGAAATCCTTTCTAGAAGTAACCTGGAAAACATGTGTCAAGAATCAGATTTGCACTGAGTAGTAAAGTACTTACTGTGCTCATGGTGTTTTGTGATCTAAAACCACCGGCAAAGCGAGTGTGACAAACACCAACAAAGCAATGTCAGGGAAGCTACAGTGATCAGTCCCTTAGATTCCTTTAGCCAGCACATGGCTACAAGGTTCTGATTTCTTGGGGTCAGAGAATGATGTTCTTCCAAACCTACCAGAAAAGTAAACTTGAGATTATCTATCTGGAAGGCCTGTTCTCTTAAAAACCCTGCTGCTCCAAGATTCCCATTCCCGAGTCACCAAGTTCTGCCCAAAGCTAGAGGGGACACCCATGAGTTTGGTACTTGAGCCCACCTGCAGCTGGACCTGAAGCCCAGAACAGCAGCCCCTCAGTGTCAGAAAACTTTTCAAAAATCATCTGCACTCGCCTGTACAGTCAGTCAAGGGTTTTTCTCACAAATGCCAGCAAATTGCCTTCTGTTCCCGCCTGGGACAGAGAACATGGATGCTTCATGTCTGATGCCCATCAGGGAATCTGTCGACTGGCTTGACAGACTCCCTGTCGCCTGAGCCCTTGGAGCAGGACTGACCGTGGCAACTGTTTGGCAACATTCCGTGCCCAAGTAATGGGAGTCCTCTTTGCACCCTCCTGGAGTTCCAGAGAGCCTTGCCTTGGAAGACACCTTAAAGATCACCTGGTTCCAAACCCTTGCCATGGACAGGGACACCACCCACCAGATCAGGGTGCTCAGGGTCCTGTCCAGTCTGGCCTGGAACAGGGCCTTCCAGGGACAGGGCATCCACAGCTTCTCTGGGGAGCCTGTTCCAGTGCCTCATCACCCTTCCAGTTCTTCCTAATATCTGATCCAAATCTCCTCTCTTCTAATCTAAACCCATTCCATTTTTCCTATCGCTCTCTGCCTCCTTTAGGCACTGGAAACCTGCAATGAGGCTCTCTTGAGCCTGCCCCTCTCCAGGCTGGACAGCCTTATCTCTCCCAGCCTGGCTGCAGAGGAGAGGTGCTCCAGCCCGCTGAGCATCTCCACGGCCTCCTCCAGCCCCACTCTGATTGTGCAGGGCCCACAGCTGGACACAGCATCCAAGTGGGGCTCCATGAGGGTAAAGCAGAGGGAGACATTCATCTCCCTCCACTTTCAGCCTGAGTAACACTGTAACCTTCCCACAGCTAAAGAAACTCCATCAAATGCCCCCCCCAAAAACCCATCCTTAACCCTCCTTCTCTGTTTATTATTCTGTTGCTGCAAACTCTTATGAGAATATTTTAATTTGAATCCCAGTAAACAATTAAAATAAAATCAAAATTTCTTTGGTTTCTATTTTTAAACTCTTGAAAATCTAACAATTCAGATCCTTATTTCAAGTCTGTGAAGTCTTGATTTTTTTAGGTGTTCAACTATTCCTCTACCAGCATTTCACTGCAGGGTTGGGAGGAGGGTCTCAGGGACAGCATCTTCCTCCCAAGGCCCTGCTCTGCTATAAAAGGTGACAAAGCAAAAAAAGTGAAATTAAATTTCAATTTGCCTTCTAGCCTGTCTGCCGCAGGACCTGCATTCAGAGGGATTGGCTGGGGCTTCTGAGAGTCCAACCCTGCTGGATGCAGGGATGCTCCTCATCCCCTGGTCCCATGGGCCCTCTTGGGTGTCAAGAGGTTGGTGGAAATGCATCCAATGCTGTGGATATTCTAAGGGTATTTTTAGCCTATGCTCTACGTGAAGATAATAATTTCTCAGAAAAATTCCTCTGTTATTACAACTGTTGCATTTAGGTAATTGGTGAAGTGTTCAGTTTTTAAGAATGGGTGGGGATGATTTTCCCATTTTTCTCAGTCCATTGTCTGGGAACTGAAATAAAAGGCTCATTTCGGTCATTGTATTCACACCCTTTATTTCTCATATTCAGTGCCTGGAGACTGGTACAATGTACTTAATTATTAATCTGTAAAATATATATTTGGAATTGCTCTAGAACCCATTTTTATATCAAGCACCAAATCTCCTTTATGATTTTTCTTATCTAAACCACTGCCCCCTGGACCCAACATTTTTGGAAAGGAAAAGTGTTTAAGCTGAGATGGAGCACTAGAGGATTTACTGGACTCCGAAACATCCCACATGTTAAAGCAGGGAACCTGTCCACTCATGCTCCAGGAACAGCTGAGGCTGACTAAGTAGACTCAGCTCCACTTGTACTTCGGAGCACAACTTGAGGTCTTTTAGCAGAATGTGTCATCAGGGGTAAGGGAGGAGGTAACACTGAGGAAAAGGAGGGGCAGCTTTCAGTAAGTCAAGCATCTGAGGGCTGTTGGGATTGATGTACCTCATCGCTGCAAGATTATCTCAGCAGGGGGCTGGGAGACCTTTATTGTAAGGCCCAGCACTTTTTATTAAAGCTGCAATTGAAAATACCCATCACTCAGTGGTGGGAGGGAGAGAATCTTCCTGCCCCTTCTATGCACATCCCAGGGAAGCTGTAAAGGCCACATACCCGTTTTATCTCCTCCTATGTGGGCAAACTTTGAAGCAAGGTGTAAGACTCCTGAAACACCACCTACCTTTCCATTCCAGGAAAGAAAAAGGTTGCATCTATTAACTTCCAAAAATAAAAGGTTAATTATAGCAAACCGCCGGAACTAAGCCCACATTGGGCTGGCTTGATATATTAATCACCTGGATGTACAGCTTCTTCACATGATTGGCTATGGTTCACCAGGAATGTTTGGCAGGAAAAGACACCTCAGGAAGTGAGAAACCTGCAGTCCACTGGCCAGGGGTTTTCAGCTTCGTACTCTCAAAAATCAGGGCTACCCTGGGCATCAGAGCAAGGGCCATAAAGTGATTTAAGAGAGGTGAATGCAGTATAGGATGTTATATACCAAAACAGCTGCTGTAGGGCAGTCACAAGAAGATCAACTACGACATGAGAAAACATACTTGCCACCTCAGTTGGATTAGTGCTGCCTCTCTCTCTTGGACTCAATGTCTTTAATAACCAAAATGATTTTGAGTTGTGGGGACACAAACAACTGGACTTCATGAGGTGGCAAAAGTCGAGCGACCAGCCCAGTCCTTCAGCCTCATCACCATGGCTGTGATTGCCCACAGAGCTCCTGCCCATGGGCAAGTTGGGGTCCCAGATGAAAGAGGGCTGGATCACCCTCATGGGCTCCCAGGGACATGTGGCAGGTTATTGATGGAGAGGAACGAGACACCTGTCTCCCCGCATGACTCAGCACAGGGACAGGGTTGCACTTCCCAAAGCAACCCTACAGACCAGTCCCTCTAAATCCTCCATGAGGATGCAGGGAAATAGGCAGGGCTAATCAAAAGAAATCCCAAAAAGTTGTTATTATTGGCAAAAAATAATTTGTACTAGTCATTGAATTTCACTTCGTATGTCAAAATGTGCCTTTTCTTAACTCTAGCAATGGTTTTGACTTCAGAATATGTTTCCCAAAATCTTCGCAGAGAAGTGCAGGTGGCTGGTCTATTAGAGAAATACATATTAAGACTGTTCAGAGTAAGTTAATACATTTTTTAATTCCCCTGATGGTAGGCAGTAGTGGGTGGCTTGTTCTGCAGAACAAACATGTCTCTGATTTCCTTCTCTCATTTTTTTCTTCTCCATGGAGTTTTAAAATTCTTCTGCAGAATCTACATGGGCTTGAAAGCTGAGCAAGATTTGTACTTTGGTCTGAAACTGAGACAACATCTATGAGTGTTCCTGTAAGGAAATGTGCATATAAGGCTCTTCAGGCAGTAACCAAATAGGTAATGTTTTTACATATAGCCTATATTGCTTTTTCATACCCAAGGCCTAACACTTGGAAAATTCATCTTTGTAAATTGCTTTCTGTGAAAGCATGTATCATATAGTGTTTTATACAGTGTTAGGCAAAAATTATCTTTAAGGACTGGGTCACTATGGTAACCATTTTTATCTTAGAATCAAATAGCCATTATGGTTGTAATTAAACAATATATGATTTCTATGAAGAATTATTCTCAATTATAATTCATTTTCTGTCACAGGCTGGAGTTATTTTTATTGCCCCCAAAGGCATCAGAATTTCTTGTAAATCAACAATGCAAAACTTCATAGAGAGAGACTGCTTTGAATCTACTGTCTGAAATTTTGGTCAATGGCTTTTGACTTCAGTCTCTTAAATACTTCAACAGACTCCAGCAAAACACCAGTAACAATTTTTTGGTGTAAGCAGAAGATAAACAAGGCCTCCTGAAACTTGCATTTCATAACAGCTAGCCACATATCCAGAGTCCAGTGGTGCAAGGAGAGGGGCCAGGTTTGCTGCTGTACACAGAAGGGTGGGCCAAAAATTCAGATTTTCCTTTGGCTTAAGCAGAAGCTTTATTTAAAAACAAACAAACAAAAAAGTAAAAAAAGCAAAACCAACAGACAAAAAAACCCTCTCAACTTTTCTTCCTTGGGCACTTTTGCCCATCATTTCTATTCACAGAACCAAGGTCACACATGGAAACCTTGGCAGACTGCAAGGACATGGCAGATAATTCACTGCAGCTGTCTTTAAAAATTATAAGTAACAGAAACATAAAGCTCCATGTGGCCTCAATCAAGCTGCTCAATCAGGCAAAGCTGATTTTCAAATCAAGGGGAGCAAACCCAGCCTTGTGATTGAGTGAGCTTCACTATCTGGCTCTGATAGGTACTGTGCACAGGGTGGGAAGAAGCTTCCACTGCTAATATGAGCCATTTCCAAGGAGGTAGCAACAGGGTGGTCCCATCCCCTTCCCACTGTCCAGGGTCTGCATCAGGTCAGGAGACTTTTAGCAGGATTTTTTGGCATTCATCCCTAATAATTCCTTTTGAGTGGAGACTGCTGTCTATTTGTTCTTCATGGAGTAAATATTCACCTATGTCCCATGTAAACAGTAAGAGAATTGTTTACCTGAATGTTTCCCTTTATTTCTCTCTCTTTCCAAGAGGGAGGCAGAAAAAAAACTTCTTTTCCTAAAAATCTGTAAATTTTTGAGGCACTTGTTTCTGCAAAATACAGTTGTGAATCCCTGTGGACTCCTGGAAGTGGATTTACTGCTCAGTGACTACATTTATTCCAGCAAGACATAATGGAAAGTCTTTTTGGTGCCTAAAATGAGATTTCTCTTCCTGGTCTGGAGGAGCAGACTCTTGTGTTCCAGATGAGCAGTAATGTCATCTTACTGAGCCATGGACTAATAATTTTCATTCTTTCAAAGCTGTTCCAGCCACCCATCCACTCCAACAGCTCTCAACGGAGGAAGATTTACAAATCATCAAGTTGCCTGAAGACTTTCGGGAAAGAACCCTGTAAAAAAACCCAGCCCCCTAGAAGAGTACAAATACACCTGTGGAGCTCAGCACTGCACCCGGGACAGTGGAAGCCCTGCCTGCAGCAGCACAGCCACTGCCTGCGTTTTGAGTCTGGCACAGGGATGCTTCATCAAACAGGCTAACGCTATGGGCTTTCCAGGTGAACCTCTTGCCGCCTTGAAAAGGTAAATACTTAATCATATCTATTAATGAAGTCAAGTGGTGAATGACTTCATTAAGCCTGCACTGATAAATAGCTTAATTAGCCAAAGCACAGTTCAACAAAGTGAATACCAGAGGTGAGTCAGCTCCAGGGTGTCATGCTGAGGGCAAAGGAGGATGCTGGCAGTGGGAGGACTCTGCAGACCTGTGCTGTAGTGCTTCCCAGGCATGGAGGGGCAGCATCAGAGGAATGTCTTTGGGGGAGAATAACATTAGAGGAATGCCCTTGGAGGGGAAGGGTGGAGAGTGCATCCTGATCCTGCTTGCCCTGGTACAGCTCAGGGATAGGAATAAGTGAAAAGCAGCTCCTGTAGCAGGGAAACTAAACCTTCTGGTCTGGAAGCATGTCTGTGGCTTTGGCCTGGGCATCCATCCTTTAGACCCACTGGGCAGCAGCAGTAATTTTCCCTTTCCTCTGTGGTCTTTTCCCAGAGTGTTCTTTCTGGTTTCTCTGTTCTTCTTTGACAGCTCAAACTAATGGTTTCATCCCCAAAACCTAGGCTGGTGGATGCTTTTTTTTCCCTCTCTTCAGTTTTTGAAGTATCCAGCAATTCCCCTCCTTTTTCTGAGCTATGGGAACATACCATATGCCCAGCACGCCATCCCATGCCCCAGTGCAAGCAGATTTTGCATTCATGATGGTTTTAATGTCAAGCAGTGTCTTCAAGTGGGATATAACTTGCAGAGATTGTATCTTCTGCACTGCCACGAATAGTTAGCCTCCTCTGCCACGCTTATCTTTCTAGTTTCATGAAGGCAGTTTCTCGCTGGCATAGCTATACCCTTAGATTCAAGAAATGAGCTTGTCTCTGTTGGAACTTGGGACTATATTTTTGGTTTTCGACATAGGATGTTTGCAGTGTGAAATCCTGCTTACACCAAGGATGTGCTTCATAGTCCAAGCCAGTGGGGACCATAACTCCTCCCTTAATGAGCTTCTCTATGGACAGTGAAGTTGAGATGTGCTGTGATGAGCAGAATGAAATGGTGTGTTAGTGCAGCAGCCTTGAAATAGAAGAAAGGATGCTAAAGCTCTTTACTCTTCCTTCTCATTGTGAGCCAATCTCCCTTTCCCCATTCTTCCAGCAGCACTTGGGGTCAGAAACATCAGAGCCCATCAGAAAGAGTTTTGGGGGAGAAGGACTGCACTCTGAGGAGCACTTGGGAATGATAATTACCCAAGATTGCAGAGGCTATGCAATCAGAGCCATGTTAAGCTTGGAGAAGCCTACTTCAGTTTGAAGTACATTAGCATGCCCAGTACTGAAGAGCAGAAACCAGCATGATGCACCCTCATGTTGAGAAGTGAGAAACACATCCTGCTGTTTGAGCTAGCTAACAGGATGAGGCAACCTTCCTTCTACTTCCTCAGCCTGAATTCACGTCCTCATCCTCTGCAGAGAATAGGACATGGTGGTCCTTGCCCATGTGGTATCAGAAAGAAGAAAAGCAGAAATCTGTGCTCACAAGACAGAAATAGCACAATGGTAAGACCAACCCATTGTCTCTCTTCCGGCAAACAAAACATCAAGCAGAGAAAAACTCTCCTGGAAGTCTAACAATCACTGCACTCTACCCATTGCTCTAAAGATGAAATAATGTTTTTAAAGGACTTCCCAGTGCAGGAGCATCTACTTTGCAACCTGCTGGTGGAGCAGCTCAAGGGACTGGGCCATTTCTATATTTGAATATGAGGATAGCAAAGGCAGGTACTATCATTAGATATAGGCAAGAAACCCAGGGACCTTCAGGATCCTTGTACTCGTGTCTGAGCGACAACTTGTCCCTACTCTAGCAAATTTTGCATGGAAACACATCACAGGAGCTTTATAGTTACTTATCCAATAGGAGTCTGTTCTTTGGTTTGAATTTTATTAGCTATTAAATGGGACTTACGGAACACCAGATTGTACACCTGACAGGTTGTATCATGGTTTTGGTTTACAAAACTTGCTCCCCTCATACAGCCAGGTATAAAGGCTGTTAGGAACGGACCATCTGGGCTGACTCTGCTGGCCTTGACAATGCTGTGTGAGTCCTCAGTGGCAGTGAAGGTTGTGTTCTGCCTCTCTGCACCTTCCCTAAGCCGAGTACTCATCCTTTGGATGATAAGAGTATATTTTAGTCAGCTTTTTCTAAATGTTGGGGCATCCACAAAGGGCTTTTCATTCTACAGTTTTTCAGACATCACATATAGGGGAAAAAAATCGTATCTTGCCAATGGCTATGGGAAACTACTTACTGCTCTGGTTCCCAGCTCATGTAAGAAGGAAAATGTAAGCAATATGGGTTTCCCCCTAGTCTCTGAAAAAGTGAGTTCTATTACAGTTGTTACTGCTGTGTTGTGAACAAGCTTTGAGCCAACAGGCTGGAAACTGCTGAATATGCCAGAGTCCCAAGGTTCTGGCTCTGTTGTTCATCCCAATTTACAAACTAATTTAGTAGAAAATAATTTAAGAGTGGACTTAATTGTGTTGCTGAATTGAGACTCTGGGGTAAAGTCCCTGCTGGATTCAGATATTTATCAGAGTTTGGATAAAGCCACTGACGTTTTGCTAGAAGTATTCCATAAAATTGCTGTTGACAATTTGGACACCATCACAAAGGCATTTTGAGAAATAAATGAGCACCAACAAGTGTTGTGTTGGATGTGTCATATGGGAAAGGGGGGAAATTGGCTGATTTTGTTATTTTTAAAGCAGTCAGCCATAGTGATATGAGGAGAGCCAGGTGAGTCAGCCATGGTGGAGTCCGTGATGGCCTACTATTCATTTCAGTGGGAAACTGGCAGTAAAAGGTATTTGATCATCATTAAGATCCAGCAGCATTTATTTTAATTCTGTCGAGCTGATGCCTTCATTAAACAGTTGCTTTATGGGGAGTTGGAGAAGTACTGGATATGTGTTAGTGACAGGTGGAGGCTGCCAGCTCAATTCATCTGTTTTTTCTGAATGCTGAGGAAACACTTTCCACCTCTGAGAGGCTCTTCTCCCAAAATCTACCAACCCTTCCCTGGGTAGACAAGACAAAAGGAGGCGGAGGGGGAGAGGGAGGTGCCCTTCTTTTTGCTGTAGCCACCTGCTACTGCTTTACCCCAGCCGTAAAGTATAATTTTGCTTTCAGCTTCCAAACAGGGCCCAGGCATTTGTTTTTCCCTGAGGTACAACTTAATTCCTTTTGTGAGCTTATTTTGGGTTATAATGTGGCTATATTTCAGTGCCTCTTATTAACCCTATATTGAGGGCAAGGATGGGGGAAAAGAGCTAGAGTTTACTTTTTTCCTTGCTGAAGGTCTTGTTTCCTTCTCCCCATTTCCAGAGCTTTTTCTGGGTCTCAACACAGCAGTCCCTCCATCTCACAGTGCTCTTTTAGAAGGATTGATATAACCATATTTCTTGTATGTCTGAGGTTTATCTGAATCTTTGCACCACTAAGATGCAGTGTTGGGTTTACATAACTTAAAAGCTAGGTTTTATAAATGATGGTTGGCTGTAAAAATATGATTTATCAGGCAGGACTAGGTTTGCCTCTATGGATGGGATTCCCAGGCAAAAGGCTGAACTGGAAAACCTTGAAGCTGGCCTTCTTAATGACATAGAGCAAATACATTGTTGCTGACAGCAGGGATGGTTTCCTGCACAGGGATGGTTTGGATTTTGAAGATTCGCAGTACACAGTTTTCATCAGCTCGCACAGGATAGCGAAGGGAACCTGAGGCTTCTCACACACATCACTCCTCACCAGGGAAAAGCATCTGTGTCCAGGTGAAACTTCAAACAATAAGTGTGTACGTCCACCTGCATATGTGTGATGGACATACAGGCATTGAATTCAAAAGTTTGCTCTGTCACCATGGCTGATGTGATCTCTGATGTGCATAACTGCTGTCTCTCACTGATATCTGGGTGATGGACAGTGATTTTGGGGGAAGGAAAACCAGATTTGCAAGGACTGTGGCAGCTCAAGCTGGACCCTTGAGGGTATCTATGAGAATGGTGGGCTGGCAGCAACATGTGAGTACACACATAGCACCTAGAGCTATTCTGGAGCTCACATTTGGCTTCTGAACTAAAATAAATCAAGTATCTCTTCATTGTGACTGGCACTCGGCCAGGGATGGCTCAGCCACAATGTTCCCCAGGATGACCTGTGTTCCTTTTACATAGCTTGTTTTGTTAAGAAAATGCTAGGCAAGGAAAGAAAAATTGCCTCAGCTTGGAAGAACTGGACTTGTTATTTTTAAGGCCCCTGAGCTAAAGCATCATTGGCCCTTCGTCAAATTATCCAGGCTTACCGGAGGAGATTTGTGAGATTTTTAAATGGGATACCCTCAGCCCTAGCTCCGTGTTGCACATTACTGTGGACCAAAAGACTCAATTTAATATGTGGCAGATACTACATGCAGCAAGATAATAATAAAGTATAATCTCTTTGGTTGTTATTGACCCCTGCACAACTGGCTAATTTGGTTTTTTTGCGAGTTTGGAGAGATTGTTTTCTAGCCGGTGCCAAGTAAGTGGCTTCAAGCACTCAAAATACTACCAGGTCCTTGCCTGCCAGCTGCCACTTTGCTGCTTAAGACCAGCACTGACAGCTCCTTACCACATACACAGCAGTGTTTGGCTTACCAGGATTGTCTTACGGATTTATAAAGTACTGCAGACTCTGGTTTTGAGCTTTTGGGTCAGCTTGAGGAAAAAAAACAGTTTCTTGCAGCAAGGATCCCCGTGCTACTGGTGGGGAAATCCTTCTCCCCCTGACCAGCTGCAGTGCTGCTGCATTAGAATGCCGTATTTCATGCTGCTTTTAGATGGCATGGGCAGTAATGACTGCTGTAGTGACTTTGTGTCTGAGAATGAGTTTATTGAGATGCCTAATCCTCAGCAGATGTCGTGCAACATGACACACACTTATGTCTTGGAGGTAATAATGGTGCATTGATGTTTCACTATGCTGTTAACCCTTGGTGCAAAGAGATTTTGCAAACATCACTTACCTTCTGCTCTGTTACTGATAATAACAGGCACTCTTACTTGGAGACATCTTGCCAAAGCAAGGATTGATACACTGCAGGAAACAGCTCACTTCTCATGGCTGTCGTGCTTTATATCGTTCTTATTTTCCACGCTCGTGGCTTCACCTCTGTTCCATCTCCCTGGGAACTCACAATAAAATGGAGGCTCCAGCTGCAGGATGTAGCATGGCCCTGCTTTTATAGTCATGCCTTGCTGCTACGTGGGTGTCACAGTGTCTCTTATTAGCAGCTTAGAGATGTGTTTGGATCAATTAATGATGCATTTCCTATGTTGCAGGTCACCTCTTATTATGGTGCATATTGTGTCTCCTTGGTTCTTCCCTGACCAGTGAAATCATGAAATCAGTGGAGCTTTGACTATATTTCAGTGGAGGACCAGGACAAGATGCATTTGGGTAATGACTTATCTGTGTATGCAATATTTTCCTGATTATGGTTTTGGATAACTGGGGAAATTTTCACAAGAATTAGAAGCCACTACAGGGACACGATCCTGTTTTACTTGTTAAGTTCTAATTGACTGAAGTATGGAAAATTAACACTGATGAAAACATCCCAAAAATGTAGGGTTCTAGCTTTATCCTGATTGTGTCTTTACAACACTCAGAGCTTTGTAGCTTATAAAACTAGAGATTGTGTTAGAGAAAAATCGATGGCATGTCACTCTTGAGAAGTCACTGCTATGACTGCAACACATCGCTTTTCTCAGCATGTGATTTTTGCCTTGCTCCCACATCTAGTAGCTTGCTTGCATCCCACCTTTGTGGCCTGACAAAGCTTTCCCTTGGGTTTTTGTGCCTGAGTCATGCCAAACTCTTCCACAAAGATATACAGGTAAAGGGCTGTGGTGCCACACAGAGGCTGGGGCTGCAGTTCTGCTTCTACTATATGGTTCCTGCAAGGGAGCCTCCTCCACATCCTTCCATTCCCTGCTGCCTATCTCACCTTCTTGGCAGCCTTGAAGCTGGATCACTACTTCTGGGCAGGGATGTACTGGTATTTGGTTGGCAGCTGATGGCAAAATAAGCACTAGTATTGCCTGTTTTTAAGGGGGGCTGCTGACTGTACAACTGCTGCACTGATCATGATCGTGTTTCTTCCAAGCTGTGGCTATCACCAAGATTTTCCAGCCACAGCTGTCTATTTTCTCTGGTATCCTGCCACAGCATGTGCTAAAAGTGAGCCTCAAACTGGAAAGCAGATGGCAATTATCTGCAGCACTAAGAGACGCTTGGATGAGAAGGTATTGTGCCTTTTCTTCTCAATGCCTCAAGTGTAAAAAAAAAAATTAGTGGGATGAGGCAAAGCTCACAGCTAGCAAGGGTGCCCTGATCCCCAGCTTGTGACTTAGGGAGGTAGCCACTCAGAAATGGATTTGAAAGGATGATGGTTCCTGGTTCAAAACATTCAACTTGGTGATGACATATTTTCAAGTTTTCAGTAAGTCCCAGTTGTGTAGCACTGCAAGATGCTTATTCTGCCCACACTTGAGACTTTTCCCAAACAGGTTTTGGCTCAAGAGTATCTACTGACATACCCAATAGTGTTAAGTTCACAGAGCTGGAGAATCACAGGTGCTTTACTGCCACTTGGAATACCCTAAAGATAATTGCACTTAGCATTAATATTCATCATATATTTTACTGTCCAGAGACAAATTCTGCTCCCTTACATCTTTCTTCTGGTGAGGCAGAACTACATCTTTCTTCTGGTGAGGCAGAACTACAGCCGAATTCAATACAAAGACAGTTTGGCTCTCAGAGCTGGCAGGCTCTGTGCTGTGTGTCAGGCTGTATTGAAGTCATCAACCATCCTGAGGAATAGCAGTTAACCTGCTGTTACAGGGGGCAGAAGAAAACCACCTCAGAGGCACCTTGATAGCATCAGAGAACCCAACACAACCTGAAAATATTCAGATTTTATTTTGTGATTTGGCCTGGATTTTTGTGTTGCACTGCTTTTCTTCCTTGTACAGCCAGGGCAGGGTATGAGGCCAAACACAACATGGTGTTTACTTGTAATACTAGGCTTGTGCTGCAGGGATGCAAAGCTGCCAGCCCTTGTGAGCTGCAGGTCCCCTGTGCCATGGCACCACTCAGCCTTGTGCCAAGAAGTTGTTCCCAGGGACGTCATGACAGCTCATACCCACCTTTAATTAACATCATCCCATCCAGCTTTTGGATAACCTTGAGAAGTTTCAGGGCTTTGCCACTTTTACCCCCCCAAAAAGGGTTTGCCAATGGAAAGGGGACATCATTAGGTCCTATTCCAGTAGCACCCACTGTGTGGCAGAGATGGTTTTGCAAAAGGTCCTAAATCCTTCTGGGAACAGCTGCCAGGAAGTGCCTCATGCAAAGCACTGGCCAAGCAGAAACACAATGCTCATCTTGCATCTGTCTTACATTAAGAAACTCTTAATGTGCTAAGGACACAATATTACAGTACTTGTACCTTTTTAATCTATGAAGGAAAGTGATGCAGGTTATCATATGTGATAATGTGTGAGAGCTGAATGACAGAGCTGTCAGATGCAGGACACTGAAATGGCAGCCCTTTTAACATCCTGTCAGGTCTTGTAGGACATTTGTACCAAAATACTCATTTTAGCCTCAGGAAGACAAATCATTGTGTCTTTCATTTCTGGGGAACTACTTAAAGTACTGCTATTCAGCAGTGGGATGTGCAACAAAATGGTTTTTTTGAAGCTGCCTGCACTGTAGGTAAAACATCCTCCCTTCCCAGTGGCAGGAGCCACACCAATGATATAGCCAGGGGCTTGGGGCAGGGTTCCCAAGACATGCAGGCCTTTTGCAGACCCTGTGGCCTGCACAAAATACCAACCTTGATGTATCTGTGTGCAATGCTCTGTGATTGCCTGGTGCCTGTGTGTGACCTGCTTGGGTATGCAAGGGATCACTTCTGCCAGCCAAAGCCCACCGCTTCCCAACCCCTGCCCTCTCTGGTGCCAGATAGCCTCGTAGAGCAGTGAGATCTCCCGGGACTGAGCAATGTGCTGGCAAGATATGCTCATTGGAATAGTTAGTGGGAGAGTGGGATGAGGGGACAGCTGGGGTGTCCTGTGCCCCTAAGACATTTGATGGAGGCAACAAGTACAAATGATCCACCTAATCCCACTGGTGGCTCCTCTCCCTTCTCGAGGAGGTTTGGTGCAGTGTGGCAGTGCCATGGCAGAGCTTTCCCCATGCCTGCCCACAACAATTAAGTCTCCATTACAGGACACTGAATTAAATCCATAAATGAAAGATGTCTCCTGAGGAAAATAAACTAAAACATGGGGGGGAATTTGCAAAACAGAAACAACCCTTCCCACTGCAATAGCACTTGCAATTAAGAACAAAATGGAGCAGAAAGCTCTGAAGCTTTACTTTGAGCAAAAAGACCCTCTTTGAGAGCCCCAGGTTTCTGTAGGCACAGTGCAGTGGCTGCAGTCTTCATTTTACGTCAGAGCATTAATGCTGTGGTTTCGCTCCTGGTATCAACAGAGCTTGCCTGGTAGGTGGGTGGGATACTGGGATTTGTATTGTAGACAAATTCAAGAAAGCTTTGGTCTTTTTTCTTTTTTTTTTTTTTCCCCCTTTTACAAAGCTTTTGAAAGTCCACTGAGGACCCCTAATGTTCAGCAGCTGCTGAAGCACATAATTCAAAGCCAGAGCTACACAACTTCTTTAGTCATCTATGGGTTTGTTCATTCTGGTGATCTTTCATTACAGGCAGAAACACCCCCTTCCCCCTGTTAAAAGTCATCTTTCTGGAAAGTTCTGAGAACTCCACAAAATGTTTGGTAAAACAACATTTCTATTGTCAGAAAACATGCCAGTCACATTAAACAGAGATGGTCTTGGGGATGCTTTGGGTGGCAGAAATCTTTGTGTCACCTGCATAACAGGTACAGTCCTTTCCTGCCGTGAGCCACAGCAGCAAACACATATAACATGCCCAACAGAAAAGCGTTTAGAAGTCATGGTTATTGTAAAAGGCATTGGGAGGAATAACTCTGTGGGGACTTCTAAGGATGTCAATTGCCTGGTGCTCACTTATCTGTTAACTCCCACTGCCTCGTCCCTATTCCCATACACCTTCCCATGGCTGCCTCACTTCTCATAAAACACCTCCACTGCCTATGTTCTACAGCCTACACTGAGCTGGGCAGCCTCCATGACCAAAACCTACAGTTCTCTCTCCCATTGCCCTCAGCCAATGCAGATGGGAATTGCTGTTGTCACAGGACTTTATCCTGGTTTCCTGGTGCCTCTGCTGGTGGGACCAAGCAAGATACACAAATACCTCCACTGCAGCCTGGTTTAGAGATTTTTATGCCAAATTTCTGGGCTCAGATTTTCTCTCTCTTATGGCAGAAATGTGCTGTCTTTCCAAGACCAGCATTAGTATAATTTCAATTTCCCCCTCAACCAAAGACAACAACACGGTCAGTTACTGGGAGTGGATAGCCACAGCAAATCCACCTGAAAGTTTGGGCAGAAAAAATGTCAGAAATGCAGCTAGAAAGTTACCCTCCTCTCTTTCATGCTTCCATCTCCAATCCCAAGTAAATCAGAAAAATTCGTGCTTTCTAAGTGGCTTCTAACATAATGAAAGTCAATTAGAGTGATGAAAACGGAGCTGATAACTGCAGGTTTTCATCACTGACTCGGTGCTAAATGTCTGCACTGTGTGGTTTGCAAGGAAGTAAGGGTGCATGGAGAGGAAAGGATGGGGTTTTTAAAAGCAGCTAAATTGCCTCTAATTAGCAACACAACTGTAGTCAAAACATAGTGTGAGGATAATAAATTGATATTTACATAATGGAAATACTACCAAACTGCACTTCAAATAAACTGAATTAGTTTATAATTAGAACTGTGTTTTGGGAAAGAAAATCCTTCCAATTGCCTGAGTACAGGCAAGGAGGAAAGAGCTGGCAGCTGCCAGGGAGGTCCAGCCAGTGCTGTGTGGGCCGAGCAACCAGGGACCATTCCCTGCACGGGAGAAGAGGGTGCCCAAACCTACCAGTAGCCGGCACAGCCACACCAAGGCAGGTCTGTGGAGGAAAAGGGAAAAAGCAGGAGGAATGTGAATGTGTGTGTTCTCGGCCATCAACTACAAAAGCATGCACTAAAAGAAAATCCAGGGCAAAATTGGATAGACAGCAATTAGGGTGGGAAACACCTGTCTCTTAGGGGAGGTGATGTGAAGGTAAAAATGCAACACTAATCCTGCAAATTGCAGGAAAACAGTGAATATATTTTTCTGGTGAAATCTCTGCACCACATTGAGTTGCAATGGCCTCTTCCTGCTGCCGTTTGATAACTACAGCTGAGATAAAGGAAAAATGTTATATTCCAAAGCAGCTTTTTTTGACAAAGCGAACAAAAGAATGACATCTTGTCACTGATGTGAAGGCAGCATGAACATTGAGGCTGACTTGTTGCCTGGTAGCTGCAACACCTCATGATTTTGGTGCTGAGCAATGACATGATTCAGATGGGAAAATTGATCAGCACACAAATACCTGCTCATTCATTTTAGCTGGGAGACAGAAAAAGGTGATTTCTTAAGTCCTATGTGTATTTGGTTTGTATTTGGCCAGGTTTTGGTAGAGGGGGGCTATGGCAGTGGCTTCTGTGAGAAACTGCCAGAAGCTTCCTCTAGTCTGACAGAGCCAATGCCAGACGCCTGGCTACAACCTCCTTTCAGGTAGTTATAGACAGCAATAACGTTACCCCTGAGCCTCCTCTTCTGCAGACCAAACAACCCCAGCTCCCTCAGCTGCTCCTCATATGGATGGGAATCACAGTGTCTCTGTTGGTGTGGTATTGCCAGCAATGCACTGTCTTGGTGGCAATTGGCACCTGCTGTTCTTCAACTTTCAGCCGTCCTACAACAGAGGAGCTCTCTGAGACGCCCAAGTTCAGTCTGTTTTGCTCGTAATCAGTGAGCGACCTCTCCCAGTCCTTAACTCATGCACCCTTTGTTATATTTTCTCTCCCCAGTACAGTTGCAGAGGAGAGTGACAGAGTGGCTTTGGTGGATACCTGGCATCCAGCTAAGGTGAACTCACACTGTGAAATGCAATGATCCTGCCCACCGGGCTGTCAGCATATTTGCTCCTCAAATACCCAGGTCAGTATGCCTTACCTCACCGAGGTAATGCCATATGTCGTATCTGGGCCACTAACAGCATCATCCTGTTCCCAGTGGCGATAAGAAAGGGGTGTCTATTTGGCCACCACCAGTTGTCAGAGGTGTACAGTGGGATATGGCTCTCTCCAGCCATGCTTGAATGTCCCTCTGACATTGGCTGCTGTGGTTAGGAAGGATGAAGAAAATGAGGATAATTTTTGGGGTAGAGGAGTGGCACCATGGTTCTGAGTTCTATAGCTCTGAGTTTCAGTGGGGCTCTTGTGACACCTCCTTACATTATTCACCTGGCAGATGCTGGTTTGTGGGGACAAGGATGGTTTTCCTGCTCACAGGCACAGAAACGAGGGTACCGTAAGCCTGGAAAGGAGGCCCAGTGCACTTAAGTGGTGTGTCTCTCTATATATGAGATGCATAGCATAGGTCTAGTTTCCAAATCAGGAGCTAGAAGCAATGGAAGTGGGGAGGGGGCGGAAATCAGCTGCTTTTACTCTATGAGGAAAATCTGGTAGGAGACATGATGCAGCACAAGTCTTATGTCAAGGAAAATATTCCCCTGCCTTCAAAGGGTTCTGGCTCAGGGCACCAGTCCACAGTCACTGCAGAGCCTACAAAAATAAGCTCCTTTTTGATTTGGAAAATAGTATCTTGCTTTTCTGCTTGAGGAGGGAGAAAGCGACAAACTCGCCTGGTGCTCTGCTCTGCTGTGCAGTTTGTGGTACCAGATTTAATAAAGGGATGCGTGGGAGGGAGCACAGAAGGGAAAGAGAAAGGAGAAAAGCAAGAGGAGCAGGCAGCTGCACTGCATCAGAGAGCATTGGTCTGCAGTGCACGCTGCCAGAGACAGGCTGGGGGAAGCAGAAGGACAGCCAGGCCCCAGGTCTACTCTCTCTGTCCTCTCCTCTTGGGAGGAAGACACAGAACTGGCCCTGAGGAGCCCAGCCTGGGAACAGCCAGGTAGAGAAGAGGAAAAGCCTGGCCATCGCTTGCTTAATGTGTGACCACCAGCCTCTGCCACCCTTCACTGCGCTGGGTGTGGCACATTGTGCCTGCAGGATGCTCCCCAGTTGTTGCCAGCATCACCTTAGAAAGATACTGAGACTGACACTCGAGAGGGGACAGGGAAAGAGGAGCCTGGCCAAAGTACTTCACATCTTTGCCTACAAGTCACTGCATAAAAGCAATTCTCAGAACCCGAAGCCTGGCTTCCACCATGGCCTTGCTGTCCCATTTGTTCCCTCAGTGGCAGCTCCTGGGTCTTGGTCTCAGCAGCAATGGCCTCAGGCACCTAGGTGGGAGCTCAGGACCTCATGTAATGCAACAGGTAAGCTGGATAATCATGGTAGGAAGTAGGGGAGGATTCGACATCAACACTGGCAGCCCTGGGAAACAATTTTATTGCTAACAAAATGCGGCAGGTCCTTGTTTAGTGAGTGCACTTCCCATGAAATGAAATTGCTCACTGTGGTTTTAAAATGAGACCACCCTGAAAATGAAGGCAGTTTCCATTAAATGAATTACTTTTCCCCGAAACTGGCATGACAGTGGTAATGTTGATAAGGAATGATAGCTGTTAAGTGAGAGCATCATTTATATTTTCTATTAAATCACTATCATTTCTACTACAAATGGCATCACACATGCATGTCATGCTGATTTACAGTGATAAAGCCTAAGTAGTGATTAGTTTTTGCAATGCCTAAGCAGAGCATGAAATACAGGTAGCAAAAATGGTCAAGCAACACCACACCAAGTCCAGGTCAATATCTGCGTCTAAATCTAACTTAGTATTAGCAGAAGAGTTGGTGCAAAAGTAGTGGTGTTTTTTCAAAAACACTCATATGCCCACCGCCAGTATAACCGTGAAGGCTGTCTCCTCCACCCCACCTTTGCAGCAGTCTTCAGGAAGCAAGAAGAGAAGGAGCAGCAACACATAACTGTCATAGACCTGAACACAGAGATGCAGTACAAAGCAGGTGTAATGTCCAATGAATTACTCAAATACCTAAAGACACTCAACAAGGACAAAGTGGGGTTGCTAAGTTTCCAAGGTTGGACAAGCCTTGGTGTTGTAGGGGTTATTCAGGGAAGGTTTCTGCTCTTGTGGATGTTTTCCAATAGCTGCTGTGCTTCTTGGATCCCATGGGCTGCTGCCACGCCGAGAAGTTTCTCCACTTCCCTGAAGGACATGAAACCTTCATCAAGAAAATCTGGGAAGACATTTGATTCATTCCTAGCTAAATTTTAATAACCTCACTCTTATAACAAGAACACAGCTACTGCATCTGAAAACATCTGTAAAATTAACTCTCCACTATTCAGAAAATGATCTGGTTTTCTTTCTTCTTTTCCCATATGTGGTCTGAGCACATATATTTTGGGTTTGGTGATTTTCTCATCTTAGTTGAAATTGAGGTGGTTTTGGAGTTCTTGAAATCCTACTCAATACATGAGTCTGCCTCATCATGTGACACATAGTGGAGATTGAAACAAAATGTGTTGACTTCAAATCACACGGTCTGCCCAAATAATTTTTTTTAGCTTTATTTAGCTTAAAACTGCTCTCTCCAAACTCGGTTTTAATTTTCAGACTTGGAGTAAATGTAAAAACAGCAACACTAAACAACAAACAAAATCAAGCAAACACTATGCTGGGAACTCATCCGTTATTTTAGCTTCACCTAACCACAGGACTAATCACCAAGTGAATGTACAACACACAAGACAAATTTTCTTTGGCTGTGGGCCTTGCTGGTAACATTGGTGTGCAATGTGCATAGGCATATCAGGGAGAGAAATGTGTTCTGGGTGGTTTCAACCCAACCTCCAGGCAGTCAACAGGACACCTCTCATTGACCCCACTGGGTGGGAAGGAAAGTGAAAAGAGAGCTCCTCTAAAAAAGAAAGACAGGTCTCTATAGCAGGAAATTCACGTCACTTCAATAGCTCTTTCTAAATCAATGTGGGTCTTGTTCCTTGCCTTGATTGGGAAATCATGATGGAAATACAGATGCACTCAGACCACAGGCATATTGGGTACTGTGACACCTCATTTTTAAAATCTCGTTGACTGGAGTTCTTGGTTTTCCTGCTGCAGGTAGGGCTACATTGATACATGATACAAGAGCAGAGCATTAGAAATGCTTCACACATGGAGTATCTACAGCACCAACTGTCCCTCTCCTCCCCAAGAAGAGCTGGGAATGCAGCTGTAATGGGAAGGAAGAGGATTAGCTCATGTTACCCTTCTTCAAGTGCCATGGTCATGTTTCTGAGTGTCCCCACTGCCAGGTTGAAGGAGGAGTGGGGATGGCCTTGCCCTGCAGCCTGCCTACAGAGGGGGAGAGATAAGCAAAGAAAATGGTAAAGAGACATACAGAAGAAAACTTGCGTTTCAATGTTTTAAAATGAGATAAGAGCTGTCCTGGTTTTTGCTGAGATAGAGTTACTTTTCTTTCTATTAGCTAGTACAGGGCTGTGATTTGGATTCAGAAGGGGAATAATGTAGATAACACACTGAAGTTTTGGTTGTTGCTGAGCAGAGCTTACCCTAAATCCACTATTTTTCAGTTTTTCACGCTCTCACAGTGAGGAGGTGCACAAGAAGCTGGGAGGGAGCACGGCCGGGACAGCTGACCCGAGCTGGCCAAAGGGATGTTCCACACCACAGGGCATCTTTTTCAGTACATAAAATGGAGAGAGGGAAGAGGGGGCTGCCAATCGCTTGTGGGGACAGGCAGGGTGTTGCTCAGTGAGCGGTGAGCAGCTGTATTGGACATCACTTTTGTTTCCTGGGGTTTATTCCTCTCTTTTATTATTATTGTTATATTTTACTTTACTTCAATTATTAAAATGTTCTTATCTCAACCCACAAGTTTTACCTATTTTCAATTCTCCTCCTCATCCCACAGGGCTGGGAGGGGAGGAGGGAAATCAGTGAGTGGCTGTGTGGTACTAGCTAGCTGAGGTTAAACCACAACAGAGCAAATAAGGAAAAAGGTATGTATAATTCACTGTTCTGAAATATGACTCCTCTGAAATTTTCAGGCCCTGATTTGGGAAACACCCTGATTCAGAAAGGCATGAAGGCTTCGTCATTTCTCTAGCTAGGGGTGTCCTTAATGATACCTTCTTGGTTTACAATTTTGGTGTCACAGGCATAGCTATTTCAGCCCTAAAATTCCTGCAGCTTGATGCTGTTCTATGCCTTGAGCAGACAGAGGAAACATTCAATGTGCCTCTCTTCTCCTCTCACTTTTTGAGTAGCACAGCAACTTTCCCTGTCCCTCACCCTTCCTGTTTCTCGCAAAGAGTGGTAGAATTTTGGGGGATGCACCCAGCCTCTCGCCACAGGTATGAACACTCTGGGAACCACAGCAAATGCACACAAAGACACGGCTGCCTTGCTTACATGGCAGAAACCTCTTGGGAGCGTGTGCTGAGAACAGGGAATTAATACGCTGTTGTTACTTGATTTTCCATTGCCTCAGCAGCTCCTGGCTCGCTCCCCTCTTGCGCCTGTGCGCTTTTGCTGCTGCTCACCTGCAGCTCAAACCTCCCCAGAAGGCTATTCAGCAGCAACAGCATCGTCATGCTCTCTCACTGTCAAGATACTTATTTTCTTCCCACTGATTTAAAAAATAGCAATAGCAGGTGGGGAAAGTGAAGCAAAGCATACAACCCACAGTGAGAAGTCAGGAGCTCCTGATCTCCCTGCTGCCACCTGTGAACTTCCCTCATGTCGGCACAGGACAGCTCAGTGCAGCTGTCCCCGAAGCATTGCCAGTTCTTTTTCCTCCTCCCATGCCATGGCAGCCGTCCCTCAGAAGAAGCTAATTTCCCATGGCAAGAATTGTTTGGGGATTTTTTGTGCCTCACCTGAACCAGTGCATGGCCATGTCCTCATTTTTTTCCACTCCAGTTCCTGGGTGCAAGATAAGGTAGCAAAGTCATAAATAGGTTATAAATAAGTCATAAACCCAGTAGTGTGGTGGTACCACATACCCCAGATCCGTGTTTGTTGTTCTGGCTTATAAGCATACATGCTCGGGCAACAAGTTAGCCATGGATTGAGGGAACATTACCTCGCAAATACCTCTGTCCCAGGATGTGCTGAGCATTGGGGTACCCCAGGCGAGCATACACGTGAGCTACATGGAAATGGAAATTCTCATAGCACAGTGGGATGTAGAGCAGGAGCAGACCAGTAGTGATTACAGCTGCCAACTGTAAAAGAGAAGAACAGTCACGATGCAAGGAAGAAAATAAGCTGCGGACCAGCTACAGCAAATATTTCATCTGAGCTCTGAAGCCTCCCAAAGCTATTCCTCACAGAGAAATGGGAGGAAAGGCTCACATAACCACAGAAAATCAAAGTCACCTTTGATAGAGAGCCAGTTCCAGAGTTTCCACTGAAGCTGGTAGAAAAGGCCCCACTGAATTCAGCAGCAAGCAGTGCATCAACTCCCGAGTTAATTTTCCCTTTAAGCTCTGCTACAGCAAAGGAAACTACAATCGTTTCATTTTCTAGTGGTCTTCTTGAAGAAAAGGGAAAAAAAATCTGAAGGTGCCATCAGGCTTTTACAAACAATTCATCAAAAGAGGGTTGCCAGAAATAGCCTCATTCCCCAGGCAGCTGGGCTCCTTGGCCCACTGCTGCCCACAGCATTACATGTGCACTCTCATGGAATCACAGAATCACAGAGGGGGTCAGGTTAGAAAGGACCACAGTTAGTCATCTCCTGCTCCTCTTGCTCAAGCAGGGTCATCCTAGAGCACATGGGACAGGATTGTATCCAGGAGGTTCTTGAATATCTCCAGTGAGGGAGATTACCCAACCTCTCTAAGCAGCCTGTTCCAGGGCTTGGAAAAGTAAAGAACTTCTTCCTTATATTCAGGTGGAGCTTCCTGTGTATCAGTTTCTGCTCACTGCCTCTTGTCCTATTGCTTGGCAACACCAAGAGAAGCATGGCTTCATCCTTTTAACACTCTCCCTTCAGATATCTATAGACATTCATCAGAGCCCCTCTCAGCTGTCTTTTCTTGAGGCTGAACAGGCCCAGCTCCTTCAGGCTGTCTTCATCCCTTAATAATCTTTGCTGCCCTCCGCTGGACCTGCTCCAGAAGCTCCATGTCTCTCTCCTTTTGTGAATGTCCTTGGCTCACAGAATCACAGAATCACACAATCGATTAGGTTAGAAAAGACAAAAGACCTCTAAGATCATCAAGTCCAACATTTGACCTAATACTACTCTGTCAACAAGACCATGGCACTCAGTGCCTCATCCAGTCTCTTCTTAAACACCCAGTGACTCCACTACCTCCCTGGGCATAAACCCTTTCATTCTGTGTTGCAGTGAGGACATACCTGCATCCACACCTGACAAGAGAACAGTCTTGTGTCTGAAACTCTTCTTGCATCCAAGGTATAAATCAGCAAAAAGTCTGATGAACTGTACCAGCAGGGAAAAAAGATGAGATATCAGAATTAGGCTATTTCCGTTTTGATGCCAATTTGGATCTTCTTTGTTTGGTGAGCTAGCTATTAGCTTCCAGTGAGAGGAGCTGGCAACTTAAGCACCCACCTCTTGGCAGAGTCAGAGACTCCTGGCTGGGGAAAGAAGAGCAGACTTAGACTGTAGGAGAACCAAGTGGAGCTTCCTGCCTGCACAGGTTACCAGGAGGCTGCCGCCCTCCTGCAAGGGAATGCAGCATGTCTTGCCAAAAGCACCAGCACTGCAGAAGGTAAACTCCCCACCTCCCACTACAAGATGGAGGCCAGGTAGAGTCCTGAGTAGAAGACATGTCCTTGAAAACAACAAGGAGGCACGTGCTGATCAGGTCTCTCACTTCAACCCTGTGCCAAGATAAACCACACTGATGGTGTGGGACTGTTAATACCTCGGCCTTCAGCTCTGTAGCTTTGGTGAAAGCAATGATGGATTCTTGAACCTGATGTTCATGTGGACATACCAAAGCACCCATAGGCTCTCTTCATGCCACTGTCCCTCTCCTATGGATGCGGAAACAGAGCAGATATGAGAAGCCCTTTTTAACGGCCAACTCAGAAACAAGTCCCAAGGCCTGTCCAGGTGACCACAGTTGTTGCAGAAAAAGTTCACTTTTTCGTCTGGGCATAATTTCTCACTACAGGTACTTGTGAATAGTGGCTACAGCATGTATGTGGGTTTGTCATCATACTATGTTCAGAATAAGCCAAGGAGTCAAGAAGAATCTGCAAAGGGTGATGAGATGCAACATGGGCTCTTCTGGCCACTATGGATGGTTTGATGCAACTGATACAGACAGGTGTAAAAATTAACTCCCCCTTGGTTTGAGGAGGCATATAGCATTCCAAGTATATCTAGACCACTGCAAAACAAATGATGCATTTAAATCCTTATCTGCTTCTCAGTTGTCTGTGGGGCTTGAGGACAGAGGTAATGTGGGTTTGGCATTTCCTCACTGTTTCATGGGGGTTCCTGCACTCCCACACACCACAATCAGCTGCAGAGACTTCTGGAGGCAGCAGGTTGCTAAGAGCTTGTTATCTCCTAATTGGGACCCAGATCCTAGTTTGGGCCCATTTTTAATTGGGATTAGTGAATGCTGAGGATTAAATGAGCCTAGTTAGCTGATTAGGGTAACTAGATAAATTAGGTAAGCAATAATAACATGCAAATGCCCTAACATTTGATCTTCTCACTGATAACCTCAAGGTTATCACACACATCTATCCACCCACCCAGACTCCCATCGCCTTACCCATACCCATACCCACACCCACAGAGACACACCCATTCAGACTGTGTGATGTTGTTTTGTAAATCCTGTTGGGTATGTAAATCCCTGTAAGCAAATGGCAAGTCCAAGAGGAAATGGGAGTCATAAATCAAGCTGGTCATTGTTAATGCTTTTGATCTTATTTAAAAGGAGTAAAGAATACTCCTGAAAAAAACATATGTCTAGAAACATGTTAAGAAGTTCTCTTGCTGGAGATGTGACTGATGTTAAAGGTCCAGCTCAGGCAAAGCTGAGTACAGATCTATGCTGGAGGGTTAGGACAGTGTTTCTGAAGCAGCACATAAGCTGATGAAGAGTCTGCTTTCATACCATGACAGTGCACTGTTACCGTGCTATTTTATCACTGTTGCAGTAGCTGGGGCTGGAACACGTCAGGGAATTTTGTGTGGCTGCAGGAGACAGAGTGCACAATACTGCGAGAGGCAGCAGCAGTGCTTCTATGGATGGAGATTTGTAGGCTGTAAGATGCTTACAAGCTGTAGTGTCTCCTTTATGCTCCATGATAGGCTACCTGAAGCAGCAGTGGGAAATGTGGAGTTTGGGAGGACCTGTTTCTATTGCAAATCTTGTACATTCAATATATGTAACAGCAAACAAATGACCAAGCAAATGAAAGGAGAAAGATTACGGTGGGAAAGGTGCTGTAGGGGAAACCTCTGTGACCATGCACCACTACCATGGGGGTACATCCTGGAGGGAATACTCCCTGCAGGTCACCACCTTTCCATAGCAATGTCCATGACGATCAGGCAGCCCCTGCTGGCAGTTTCCACTCTCACTACTGCCTGACTCCTCTGAGGACCACCTGATGTCTACTTTTTGTCCCAAGCCGTTTTCTGCAGGGAGGCTTTCAGCTTTTTGCTGAAATAGCAAGTAAAATATTTGAAATGACTCAGTGAGCATCCCTGATCTGACTTTTTTTGGGAGCGGTGGGGGGGTGGGGAGGTTGGTTGTTGTTTTCTTTTTCTATTTTCTCTTCCTAAACCTCCTAAACATCGAGAAAAAATGAGACATGCATCACAAAAGGCAAATAAATGAAGTGCTGGAGTGCACTGATCCCAGCTCTGGGAGACGGCACCACAAACTGTTGCTTAGCTACCCTTCAACATCTGAAACGACATCCACGAGCACACAGCTAGTCCCACACAAGCAGAGACATTAACAAAAATACTCTTTTGTCCTCCACTGTGGCTGCGGCTACATCTGAGTTCAGGAAAATGTGATATTTTAAGTGTCTCCAAGACCAAGAGAGAAGGGAAACAGAGAGTGACCTTTCGCAAAAAAACAGCTGCTGATGGAGGCACTCTGAAGTGAGAACTCCTTACAGAGGGATGAAGGAGGGAGGTGCAAGTCCCCTGGGCTCCTTTCAAGTTGATTGTCTGCAGCCCTCACCCTCACAGCCAGCACTAAAGGCACAGTGTACCAACAGTCCCTGAAAGCGAGAGCTCCTCAGGGACCCCAGCTGGGAAGCAAGTGTTAGTCAACCTCAAATGCAGGAAGGAACATGGGGAGCTTGTTGCATTGTCCCATGAAGAGGTGTGAAGCAGATCGCTGGTCTGAAACCACCTTGTAGTCCTAGGGGAAACTCTCAGTTGCTGATCTCACTCTTTTCTGCTGTAATGACTCATCAGAAACTGCTTTGCTTGTTTCAAACCTTGCATCGTTGAGGCTGCTCTAAAGCATGGGGAAGCCCAGTGGTGTTGGTGGGGCTATGTCAGGGAAACAGGCAGTGAGGGACACAAATCAGGCTGTAGGTATATATTAATGCAATGCAGTTCCTACATAGCAGCTTCAGCATCTTACCTGTGATGTCACCCATGTGCCCAAACCCAGTAAACAGGATCGAAAAGATGATAAAGAAGAATGTCTAAAATTCCACCTATGATTACTGCACTTGAAGATTCTGCCTTACTGTGTGCTAACAAAAGCCCCTGCTCCCCAAACAGAGAAAGGCATCACAAGAGTTCTATTTGAGAGGTTGTTTTGTGCAAGCAGCTCCCGGGGCTTTGACCCACTCCAGCACCAGTGGCTTTCAGGAGCAGGGTGCAATATTATACCCAGTGCCAGCACTCATACCTGAGCCTACCCCCACACTTACCTCCCAGCTGCTCCATGCTGAGCTGCAGGGGTGAGGTTTCCCACCCCCAGCAGAATGATGTGCCCCACAGGTATCAGTACTGCTCCATTCCTTCCATCGCAACCTCACTGCAGGCTTTGTGTCCCCCATCTCTTCCTCCCACAGGAAGTCCAGGCACCTCATTTTAACCTGGTCTGCTCTCTCTCACCAGGCACCACCGCCACCCTGCCATAACTCTTAGCCATCACCGCCCCTTAGTTTTGCTCCTGATTTATGGTAGCAGTATCCCAGCTGCTTCACTGAAGATAAGAGGGATGGATACACATCCCCTTGAAGGGTCATAGAAAAGAAGATTCTCCTGCCGAAAACCGTTTAAACCACTGATGTTTAACACTACCTATGCTGAATATTTATCTTTCTTCAGACTGCTCCCAGGTGTTGCACGCCCTCATCAGTAAATTGTTGTATTTGAAAAGCTTGATTACATTTTTTCTTTCTGCTTTTTACACGCATGGATTTTGGACAAATGCTAGACCATGCCGGCCTAGCCCCAGCTGAGAAAATTAGGAAAGGTTCTATGATGTATAGTCAGGAATTTATCGGAACATATAAAAAGCCCACAAAATTTGACAGGATGAGATTTTTTTTTAAGCTGGAAAAGAGCTTACTCATTAAAGTCAGTAATTTTTAGCTGCATAATTATACCTCTATTCATTTGCAGGAATTGCACCTAGTAAATTTCAGATGCTAAATTTTGGGTTGTGTTCACATCTAACAAACCATCTCTTTTTAACACAAGATCCCTAATGTGTGTTATCTTTCGTGGTCTGAAGTCCTAGCAGAGGATCTTAACTAGATGGCAGTCAGACAAAGTCCATCTCATGCAAAATGCTGACCTTGTCTGGTTGGGTAACCATAAAAAAATGAAATGTTTTCCTTTCCAATTTTATAGCACAATAAGTGCTGTGCTTTGGTTTTAAAGACAACCCCACGCCCAAAGAATACCTCTTTGGTGGTGATGACTCAGCCTAAAAACCTTACTGAAGAGGAAACCCTTCATATTTTCATATTTTATTTCTTGTGTTATGCTGCCACCATTGGGACAATTTCATTTGGTCGGTCACAGCCCCATTACAGTTGAAGAGATTCATCTTTATGCCCCTGATCAAAGTGTGAACCATTTTCACAGTATATCAAATTTAATTGGAGAGTAATAGTCACAGTGCAAGATCAACTGCTTCCAAGTGCAAACCTCTGCATTTTGGAAATTTCCAAAGTGAGTCCAGAGCAGAAGGCCCTTTACTATAGCAAAGAACAGATGAAAGAAGCTAATATCTACTTATCCTTTTTTCTTTTTTAAGCTACAATTCCTAAAATTTTTTTTAAAAAAATCATCAAAACAAACGAATAACCTCTCAGAGAGATATCCTTGGGAACCAGATACCCTTAACTACATCTCCAGCCTTTGGCAGAAGTAAACTCCAGAGTTAATCTTATAGGTTTTTGTAAAGGTGTATTGGTAACTGCTGTACTTGTACTCACACCTCGCCTAGCTCTGTGAAATCAGTACTTTTCTTGGTGTAAAACCCTGGGGCTTTCAGCTCTTTGTTGCAGATGACTAAAAATGAGAACGTGTTATTATTAATTGTGCATTATTCAGTGAGGGCCATGCTGGCTATGTCACAAGCCAGGTGCAATACAGGACCTCACTCCAGCTGTGAGCTTCAGTCACTTCTCTACAAAAGCCAATTTACACCATGAGGAAGAAATAAACCAGATTGTCACACCAGAGACAAATGATGGCTGTAGTAGCTACCTCCTACCAATACAGAATTGGATCCCTTACACTTGCAATGACTTTGGCAAGCCCCTCAGTGAATTTTCTCTCTGCTCTTCCAAAGGTGGCATTTCTTTATTCCCCTTTCATTTTCAGAGAACAAGTTGTAAAGAACAGGCTCCTTCAAGGGAGAATTTTGATTGAAAACTTGGGACAAGCCACCCTCAGGAAAACACAATTTTTTTTCCCCCACTTCTTTTCAGATTTTTCCAGATTGCTTTCTTAGGACTAGCAATTAGTATGACCACATTTCTATGTCTGGTAAGAGCCTATTTCATTACAATGTCCTCTGGGCATAAGTAGCATGTGGTAAATAAGATACACCTGAAAGTTGCCCAACTTGAACATAGTTGGAGTAGGTGCTTGCATACAGCTTTTAGCCAGCACAAAATATCATGTAAATATAACTATTTTGAATGGAGCTCAAATATGGGTAAGGGGGAGGACCAAGGCACATAGCAACAAGAGAGTGTTGAGGGGTATGTTTCTGTGTAAGATTAGGGTAAGGATTTCTGGCTGTCACTGTCTCTGACAGACTCGGGTTCACTTTGCCTTAGTAGCTGTAGCTTCCTTTCAGAGCTGGCTAAACAAGATAAAAATCTATTCAGGCTAGTCATTATGACACTATTAACAGCTGATTCAAAGGAATACAACGAACAACAGTGTAGATATAAGGGTAGTTCAACTCTCTCTGAAATCAGTATGCAAGTGTTACCTACAGACCTATTACAGAGACCTGTGTTGGATTCAGACCATAGAAAATTAGTAGAAAATAAAAAAATCCTCCTGCTTTCCAGCTAGCCTTCAGAGAGGCTGGGTGCAGCTAGACTTAAATTTTTATTATAACCAATTCAGCACTAAAAGTTCAGTTGTGTTTAATAAGATCCCAGATGCAGCACAAGATGGGTTACACTATAAGTCTGATCTCATTCATGATCAGAGATTCACAAAGAGTGCAGTTTATTAATGTGATAAGTCTGGTCAAGTTCAAAGGAATTTGCATGAACACAGACTCACAAACAGTGCAATTTGTTCGAGCAGACTGTAGATTCTTTTAGATCGGTGGTGATGAATTCGCTAGACCTGCAAAATAGAAATGTACAAGTGTTGCCAGGTATGCCCCAGAGGCGCTAATCTTAGAAAAGAGGCATCCCTACTTTGGGGAAGGAGAGCAGAGCAAGCTCTTCGACTTGTCTGCAAGGTGGTTGTTCTGCCACAGAGGATTACAAATGCCAAATTTTACTTTTTTGGAGAAGTGGAGTTAAGAATGTAGTCAAATATTCTGTTAGCTGCCATCATAAATGGAGGGGTAGAGTTACAAAGAGAGAGACTAAAAAGGCTGTGTGCCACAGGTAAGGGTGGGACAGAAGTGTGACACCCCCTCTTCCACCTGGATGGCAGCAATAAGGATCATCTACAACCTATAGATAGATAACCTGTCACCTCACTAGCAGGCTATCATGCCCACAGTAATCCCTCTACCACATATCTCACAGCCCATCTCCTTTCTACAATGTGTGAAGCTGTTTAGAGATACCAGATTAATAAATGTATCCATTAAACTGAACAGTTGAATCCATTCGTCACGACGGACAATACAACAATGCAACCAGAGAAGATGTGATTTTCCTGAACCCAAATTCAACAGCCAGCAGAGAGACCCAGCTCAGCAGAACCCTTTTATTTGACAGAGATCCTGCAGAAGGGCAGCAGGGAAGCCCTCTGTAAGGGGGACAGGCCCCAAGGGCACCTAAGGGGAGTCAATTCAAAGTTCATCATACTAAAATCTCTGACTAAAAACTGTATAGTAAAACTAAACTGACTCTATTTAGCTGTCACCTAAGAAATTAATTTCTCAAATGCTTTGTGCCATCTGGCTTTTGAAGTTTCACAGATATTCAGATTTTTATCCTCAGAGTACCATGGCAGAGCTGAGCACCTAGGCATGTATCTCCTACTTCATTTAGGATTCAGAAACTGTAAAGTTCTGAGGGATATGACATAAAGAGCTTTATGTGAGTGCTTCATCAGTCTGCTGATGAAGGTGATCTCCACCACTTCCGCAGAAACAAAAATCCTGCAAGAAATTAATTCAAGAGAGTCCAAATAATACCATGTTCACAGCCCAGTACTTAGTGAGGGGTAAGAAGTGGTACCTGCTTTAGAGAATGTGTTCATATTTGGACATAAGTAAAAATAAATGTTTTTCTCTGAAGAAATCATACTAAGTAGTAGACAGAGTAGAAAAGAAAGCAGCACCACACCCCAATTCTCCTAAGGCATGTCGAAAAACGCTCTGAGAATATATCCAGGTGGATGAATGTCCCTCAGGTACCACTTTCTGTCTCCAAAGCAGAGGCAACATTTACCCAGTGGTTCACACTGCAAGGCTGACAGGCTATCAGTGAGGACCTGCCCCAGGTCTGCCAGGGCAGGGCACATGAACCACCAGCAAAGCTGTCACACTTTATAGATAGGTACTGGACACCACATCAGTGGCCTCTCTGCTGGACTGTGTGTGATGCACTGCAACAAAGGGAGGCCAGTCACAGGCTACCTAACACGGACAACAGCTCAGAACTGACACATTGTCTTGTCATGAAAAGCATCAGAAAAGCTTAATACTAATAAAGCAATGACATAAGGGCTGGGTAAATGATGCAAAGCCCTTCACCACTGTGGCCTTCAAAGGTAACAAAAAGATATCCCAGCACACCTTGACATTGAGACCACAGAGCATGGATACCATTGCACAAGGCACACACTAGGCCAAACTGCATCTTTCCTCACCAGGATCCCCATAACCTATCCTTTTAGAGGGATTTTCCACTTTCTCAATGTTAACTGGGCCAATAAAAGCCTTTTACTCTGCTCTGTCTCCCCTGAAGCATATCTTCCTTCTTCTCACTGGATAAGACACTTCAGGCTAGGCTCCGGGTACAAATATCATTAGGAAGATGGAGGTGGCAAGCACTGCCTTTGTGCATGTGGCTTGATGTTGAGTTATTTGTGCTCACAGCCGGGTCTGAAGTTGCTTTGAGGTTGTTCCTGGTGTACCTAAGCTAGTTTTCATTTATGTGGAAACATGAGAGATAGACTGGAGGAGTCATGCTCTCTCCTCTCTCAATAATGGTTGCCAGGAGTCAGAGGAGTCCGGTGCTACTCACCTCACTTCAGCTCAGGTTGATGGAAGCAACCTAGATACTGAGCAGGATTGGGTGCAGGTCAGTTCTCATGGAGGGAATAGAATTCCCTCCTGCACACTGCCTCCCTTCCAGAGGCCACCTTTCCAAATGCCCTTACACAATAGGCTTGGGGCCCTGGAATTGGATAACCAGGTTGAGGATGGGATGATGACTGGTGATGAGATAGTGATTTATAATCAGACTGATGTTACTGATGGTAGCTCTTCACCCCAGGAAACTCCCAGTTCTTCTTCATCAGTCAGACGGATCAGAACTGATAGTACTAAGAAGAAAAGGAGGGTAATTGTGGTAGGTGACTGCCTTCTGAGAGGAACGGAGGGTCCCATATGTAGGCTGGATCCATCCCATAGGGAGGTATGCTGCCTCCCTAGAGCCCAGGTACAGGGATATTACTAAGAGACTCTCGGAATTAATACGGCCCTCGGATTATTATCCATTGTTGGTTATTCAGACTGGCAGCGATGAACTTGATAAGAAGAGTACTACGGTGATTAAGGAGATTAAAGAAATGGGTTGGTTAATTGGTGGAGTAGGAGCGCAGGTGGTTTTCTGCTCAGTTCCTCTAATAGCAGGAAAGCGCACTGAAAGGAGAAAGAGAACCCATGCTGTTAATGAGTGGCTTAAAGGATGGTGCCAACAAAAGAATTTTGGATTCTATAATCATGGG
>VXBA01001183.1:172830-201578 GCA_013399895.1 Serilophus lunatus
GGGGGGGCCGAGCCCGGGGCGAGCGGGCCCCGGCCCCGAAACCTGGCCGGCCCGGCTGAGGGTGCGCTCGGCCGGGAGAGGAGGCCGAGGGATGCGGCCGGGGCAGGTGGATGCCCGCGGTCAGAGCCCGCCCCTGGCGCCGGGCGGTGCGGAACAGTGGGCTGCCCTGCCTCCCCCGCGCCCAGGGGCAGCTCCCGCGGCCGGCCCCGCGCCTCCCTTCAGCCGCCGGTGTGAACGCAGCCGGACCGAGTAGGCTTAGCCCCGATTAACCGCAGGACATTTCAGGCCCCAGGCCGAGACAGTCGGGCTTGGCCTCTCTTCTGTCCCTGGGCATTACCCCTCGGTAGCAGCTCGCGGTGAGAGCTGAAACTCCAAAGCCGACCGTGTCCTCATTCCCTAATTTGCCCGTGGTTTGGGTTTTCTCGGTTCCCTTTTGGTTGTGCATAGCTACGTAGGAATTGTACATGGGTTTACCTTTCTTAGAGAAAATGGGATGAGTGGCTCCCCCTAGAACTTAATTGGCTCATGTGACAATTATTCCTTACTAAAAATTGAAAAAGAATTAGCATCTTTCTAGCAAAAGGTGTTTAGAAATAATCTTTTAAAAGGAACGTTAGTAAGGTTCCAGTACTGTTGCCTGTCTTGGAGCCTTTCTGTCATACTGTGCCAGAAGTCAGCCCGAGTCACCTCTGGATGCAGCAGGGACTTGTTGCGTCTGTGCTGCGGAAGGAGTAGGACCAACCTCAAGGCCTCAGCATTTACCATTTCTGGAACATGACTTGGGGGCAAAATCCTGCCTGGAAGTGCTCTTTGTTGTATTTTATTCTGTAGTGAAGCCTTTAAGTCAGGTGGGCAGATTCAGTGAATACCTCTGGCCTCTTTTATCTCATGTCTGACTACATTAGATGGGTACACAATAAGAGAAGGTCTCGCTGGTGCTTTTTTTTAAGCTGCTCGACAATGTACCAGTGTTTAATTTTTCAAGTGTTTGTTTTTCCTCCTGCAAGACAGCAGGATGTTTCCATACTCCCCTAAACTTCTGTGGCTTCAGAAGATGACATGCATGAACATACTTTCAGCTTTTTGGAAGGAGGCAGGAAGGCAGAGAATTTCAATTCAGCATTTCCCACCAAGGAGAGCAAATAGCTTGATCTGCTTCACATAACTCATTCCTCTTGCATCTCCATCTGATTTGTCTTGAGCACTTGGGGTTCGTTTAAGTAGGCCTGCCACTACATAACCACAGTTATAAAAGTGTTCTGTGTAAGAAGTAGGTGGCTAATTAGGCTGTTGTCTGTAGGACACTTGTTTTATTCACTGTGGAAATTGGCAAAATGAGTCAGAAATGAGGTACAGACCTGGTGAGAAGAAGATGGTCTTGTGGTTGTGATAGTGGACTGTAATCTGGGGAACTGTGTCCTGAAACTAAGTGCTTCACAGAGTTTCTCTGTGGAGTTAAAGAAGTACTCTTTCCATTAGTGACAGGCTAATTGTTTGTGCTTCGTTTTTCAGGTGTCCAGCTTGAAACAAGGGCCTGATTTGTGGAACTGGTGGGCAGTTAAAGCTCCATCTGAAGCTAATGAGAGCTGCAGGTGCCCTAATACCACTGAAAAAAATCAGGCCTGGTCTGAACTAGGTACTTAGAAATCAGGGGATTCTGTAAACTTGTAATATCTCTTTGCTTCAGTTTTCTAGCTGTGGAGATTCTTAATTATTTTAAACTCATTTCCTCCCAGAACAGTGCAACTCAGTGAATTTATTTCGATTTTAACGTTTTTAAGACTCTTATACGTCCCTGTTCACAGTGCAGGAAGCTGCCAGGACACAGAATGTCCTTTTTACAGGACAGAACTGGAAGGTGTGCAGTGCATCAGAACTGGCATTTGACGTTACTAAGATCAAATGAAACAACTCTCATTGACGTTTTCTGGATAAATTAAATAGGGGGGTCCACTAGAATAAGAAAAACATCCCATGATTCAGGTTACCTAATTAACTAATTCAGATAATTTTAAAAAAAGCAATTAAGGGCTTGTGAGCCCATATATTTGAACACAAGCTCTTTTTTTACAGTCATTACGTGTTGGGGTTTATGTAGCGAGTGATAGGACAATACGGTGCAGCCACAGTTGTCACTGTGCTCACTTATTTCCTCTTTGGGGCATGAATTAGAAGGTAGTTTACACCAATTTCCCACTGAAGAACCTCACAGATTGTTCACATGTTGTATCTGTAGCATTTTGAGAACAATTGCCCACCGTTTCACAAGTGATGTTCCATCAGTCACAAAAGCAATGAGAATGGTAGTGCTGAATCTTTTCCCAGTGGGAGCTTCTTCCTCCTGATACCGTAGTGGATTATAAGAGGACAGAGAAGAGGTTTTAGCTATTGTCTCAAAAACAATACTATGTGTGATTTGCTTTTGGAAACATTTGCATTTAAAGGGCATTCAGCACTAGTTCAGTCATCAGTGAAGTTGAGTTTTGCTAAACAAAGCTGCCTGAAATGCTGACTGCAGCAGTGCTATTTTAAGGCTTTACTAGTGTAAGGTCAGTGCTTATTTAATGAGACTTAGCTAATGACCTCATAGTGGCAGTTTGCATGTTGACGTCACTCTTTGATAGAAAATTGTTTTACGGTTAGCTGCTCGACAATGGTTTGATTTTTGGTAATGATTCATCTTGCAACTGAGTGGAAACTAACTGCTTGTCTGGAAAAGATTTGTAAGAGTGGATTTAAAGATAACAAAGGACAAGATGTCCTTTTTCAAACTTAGGTGCCATTCTGTTTGCAGTTGAAGACCAAAAACAACATCAGAGGGAACTTTATTCTTCAGGGCTGGTTAAATTTTCTTGCCCTATTTCTGATGATGCTGCCTTTAAATTGAAACAAATTTTTGGAGAGCATGTCACCTTAGTTTTTAGGCTGCTGCATTAGGACAAATTCTGAATTAAACAGTTCTTGCAGTAATGAAAGCATGGGGGGGGGGGGGGGGNTTCAGTTCACAACAGAATCAAATGCCATGCAAGGATCTTTCATTCAACAGCAGGTGATAGTACACACAAGAGAGGCTTCAGGCACATTGAGAGATAACGTTCATTGTCTCACCTGCTAACAAAATAAGTCTTTGGTTCCTTGTAAGTCCTATTTTAAAATACCTGGATGCACAGTGAAAGTTACCTTTAGTACACTGTTAATGCCAGAGTTGTAACAGCTGGTTTTGCTGCCAGCAGTTTGTGGAAAAGTCAAAGTTGTTTCTGAATATCTGAACTGTATCTTGAAAACAAAGGCCCCACACCCTTTGTATGGTTTCCTTTTTCTACTCAGAACAATGGCATGTTTGTATATGCTGTATCCTGCTATTTTAACAAGTTCAGACTTACATTTACTTTGGGTTTTTTGAGCACCCTGCACTGTCTTCTCAGCAATGCAGCTCCGTTATGAGGTCTGAGAAGGTGAAATAACAATGCTGAGAAAGTATACTGGAGGCAAACCAATTCATTAAGAGACTTAGAACTGCACTTGCCACGAGGAGACACTGGGCCCTAAAATGCCAGCTGTGGCTGTGCTGCATTTCTGCCATTATTGCTCCCACTGATTCTGCACAACCGTTGGTGCAGGGGTGGGAAATTTCTAGAGCAATGCCAATGTAAAAGCAGGAACTGCAACACTGAGTAAGCATTAGTTCAAGAGGGGAAGTCAGGGTTACATGTGTAATAGGATTCCACTGTTATTAAATGTCATATTTGCCAGATAGAAAACCAGTATTTTTTTGTTAGCAGTTGTTTGGAGTCCACTCGGACTGAGAATGCTTCATTCTGAGGGCACAGTCTGTTCAAAACTCTGTTCTTGATTAGTTTTTAATTTGCAGACCTGCTCACCTTGTTGCAGTTGTCATTACTTCATTTACCTCAGAACTTCAAAAGCCACAACAGATGCTAGAATAAAGTATTGCAAATACCAAATATGTACTTCAGTAATAATCCACAGTGCAACTACAGCTCTCCTAGTTTCGAGAACGTTGTTTCATTTGTAGTGAAAACATCCCCTCAGTTACAACTCTGCATCTAAGTCCTAGCTGTTTCTTTATTTCTGCAGTAAAAAGCCTGATCTGATCAATGGACAGCTCTTGCTGAGGCAGGCACGAGTGCAGGACCAGTGTTGAACTCAGCTGACTTTTTTGTTCAGGCCAAGGGTAGATATTCATCTTCAGGGCTTCAGACTGCTGTGACCACTGGGTGATTGAATTTAAAAGTAAATACTGGGTTTTTTTAAGAAGCACATCTTAGGGAAGTGGTGGCTGTCCTTTTAAACAAAGCACCACTTTCTTTTCTTCCTGTGCTTCACTGAGAGACAAGCTGTGATATGTAGGATTCCAGCTTTCTGGTGTTCTAAGAGAGACATGCTAGGCAGAGGAGATATTTTTTAATTCAGGAGAAAATTCTTGAGGAATCTTCTCTAGAAGAAAGTTTTTTTAACTGTAAAGCTCTAACATGTTTTCACAGTGAATGTGACATTTTTTCTTGGCAGTTTTCATTAGAGCATTTTTTATGAAGCAGATTTGACCTATGTAGCTTGGACTGAAAGGGTCCCTTTTCTGGAAAGCTGGACTATTTAATAACCTTCATCTATACTATGCTTTGTGTACAGTCCCTTATGGTAGAGTGGTATTGTTTCTGATTCATAGGTAAGACAGATTACCTCCAAAATGCAGGCTTATATCCAGAAAAAAAAAGCAAATGTAGTGTGTATTCTGAATTTGACGTCTGTTGGAACATGGAAGGAAAGAGGATTTCAAGATCCACAAAAGCTTACTGTTTTTTGACATCCACGCCTTGAGTTGGGTGTAGTTGGCTGCTCCTGAGGGATTTGTGGCATTTTAACAGTGGTTTGAATTTCAGCTGGGGGCCACTAATGGCTCAGATTACAAATAGGTAGGTATTGTAGCAACTGCAATGTGCCAGAGATGGGCTTTGTCTCTGTGTGGAATAATTTGCAGTCTCTCTAGTTCAGGTTAGTTCCTCTTCACTTTACAGTTGCTTTTTCAGGTATTCTGACGTTTTCAGCCCCAGGCACAGGTTCAGTGCCTCTAAAAAACACCGAGAAATGAAGGACCTCGATAAATTCTCTCCAGTATTGAAGTACTTTGGCAGAGATGCAGGGGAGTGTGGTCACTGATTTGGAAACACTTTTCCATAGTTTTGCCATGGAAAGGCATTGCTGGCCTGGCTTCAGAAACATTGGCGGTGCAAGTGGTGATTAACCAGAAAGGAGGATGTAGCAGCTGGTCTTCTCTGATGCGATGCTCTCATTTAAGGTACTTGAGAGCCCTGACTGAATCACTGATCCCTGTAATGATGCCATGATACACTGTTGTTTTCGTAGTTTTGTTGGAAGCGATTATGAAGAATGGAAGCACTGCTGGGGGAGGCGCTTACTGCCGGAAAGCAGCCAGCAGCAGTGATCAGAGTAAGCCCAACAGCACAAAGGAGAGCAATGCATCTGCTGGGGGTGAAAGTGGAAAAGGCTACACCAAAGACCAAATGGACGGAGTTTTAAGGTACGGCCTCGCTTAAATATGTCACTTCTTTTCATTCTGTATGTTATGTACTTGGTAGCATCTGGAGAAGCTGCAGAGAATTCAAGGTTAGCTCAGAGGAGTTACTTGTACTGAACTGTGACTAAAGACCTTATGAGATGCTGTCGCTTTGTGCAAGAAAGATGATACTCCTCCCTTTAGACCAGGGTTACTTTATGTAATGATAACACTCAAAATAGTTGTTATTATTATTAAGTAGATCTCATGGTAAATGGAAGGAGTGATGAAAATGCTGTAGTACAACTGGCAGGGCAGTGCTTCTATTAAGTATTTTTATGCTGAAGATATATGCTCACTTCTACAGTTTATTTTCAAGCTAACCTTCCTGTACAGCCTGGTCTTAGATGAACGTTAAAATTATTTTCTTCTGGAAGTAAAGGTGTCTGAGAAGCACTGAAACACACAGTCTGAGTTGCATTATAAACTCTCTAGTGCAGTTTGATAGTATTAAGATGGGGCGATATCACAAAAGGAAAATGTGCAAGAAGCAACAAAGTTCAATAAATATGCCATTTTGAGGCAAGTCATGTTATCACTACACAGTTGCTGGCTGTCAGAGCAAGAAAAACACTGTTTGATATGTGCTGATTCCTGCTAAGTAAATAAGGATATAGCAACTCTAAAACTGCACACCTCAAAATCCACACTTATTTTCAAATAAGCCTAGCCCAAATATTTTCAAGGGAGCTTGAAGGGAAGTCAAGAGGTGCTTGTCTCCTAGTTTGTGTACATTGGATGAACTGTCATGCCAAACAGAAATTTGTAGGGGATTTTTTTTGTGCGTGCATGTGTGAAAGATTCATTGCTGTTGATACAGTCCTAGGATCTGTTCCTGAAGTTCAGTGATCTTGTTCAGCTGTGCCAACAGTGAGGAAAAAGTAGCTTTTATTTGTTGACACAGAAGCTCTTTACTCAGGCAGGTGTACAGCAGCATCTCTGACATGGTTATCCTCTTAGTGTTGTTGTTTACTAGTGCTTTTCACTCGCCATCATCTGCTTAACTTACGTCATTTCCCATCATGATGCATCTAAAGGGAACCCAAACAAGTGTATACATTTTTGGCTACCTTGTTCCAGCTGTTAAAATGAACTCAGAATATGTGTGAGACAAAATACCCAAAAGAAGTCTTCTGTAAAATGAGGCTTAGGTCAAATTACTGCTAGAAAGCTGCTGCAAGGAAGGCTGTATCACTGCCAGTGCTCACTCACCTGTGACGCGCCATTCTGAGCTGCAGTCTGCTTTGACATCAGGCTCTCTGCAAGATCTGTCTCTTGGTTTGTTTTACCAGAAGGTGTGTTGCCTCTTTTGTCTTGACTAAAATGATGTTCTAGAGCAAACTTCTCTGTCTGTTAGGCTTTTGTGGTATTGAGTATTGCTTCCTTGAAGGTATTTCCCAGATGCCAGATAAAGTTAATCCACTTTGCTGAGATCAGAACCAGAGTTAGGGGCATTCACAGAAGCTGCACATTGAGGATAATCTGGATGCAACATTGCCTCAAGAATATTGCATATTAAATACGGTTTTTTAAAACCTACCCAGATCTTTGCAAACAAGAAACTATACTAGCTTACAGAACCACCCATATTGGTTTGTATTTTACATAACACTTAAAATCACGTTAGAACAGTATCTTCACCTGAGCTTGGATACTGCTACCACCCTTTAACATAACTATTTATAAACCTTTGGAGAGAAGACTCAGTTTTGGTTTGGATGTGCAATGATCAAATCCAGTTCAAATTGCAAGTTTTGAAAAGTTTGTCATGTTGTCAGTTGGTGATGCCAACGAACCAGTTAAAAAATTTGTGGTTAAGAATTAAAAAAAACTGTGTGCCTTGGTAATGAGAACAGAATTAAATGTGGCTAAATAGGCTAAAACTTAATGGGAAACTATGACACACAGTGATGATAGCTGAGAGAAAGTTCATGTTAAAATAACCGCGTTAAGAATGAGCTTCCTAGATGCAAACATGACAGGCTGCATATGTTACTGCTTCAGTCAGGCCCCACATGCTTCCAATTAAATGAAATGTGCCCTTCTGGAGAGGGTATTCTTCAGAGAGCAGAGCTTGTCACCACCATGTGTTTCTGCCATACTACAGTGGGATATTTTTCAGACTTGTGACTTGGTTGGAGAAATACTGTGAAAAGAAGTGTCTTTAAATAGTGTATCATGTCCAATTTTTGTATTTTTTTCTGTAAGGAAAAGCCAGATATAAAAAATAGATATAAAAAACAGATAGCAAGGTAGCATAATCTTCAAACTTTATTAAATTCTGACTCGCCATGAATTTGACTCTTGAGAAAGTTGGTTTGCATTTGTATGATTGAAAGAGGATCATGAGTAGTTTTTGGTTCTGATCAGTAATTGAATGTAGGTGGAGATAAAGCATTCCTGCTCGAACTACACATGCCATTTCCAAGGCCTTTGTTGTAAACTTGGGTGAGCAGTTGGACAGGGACTGAGTGAGCTCTCTGGCTTGGATCACTGATTAGAGTTCTTGGAGTTGTCCAGCTTTGTAACAACAGATGTCAGAAGCATGGTGAAGGCATGCTTGGAGCAGTATAACTAATTTAACTGCATTAATTTTCATCAGGGTTTCTCTAGTAATGTGAGCAGATACAAACAAGCACCTCTGTGCTGGTTTTATTTTTTCCACACACAGGGGACACTGATCACTAGCAGCTACTGTAACAGTTCTACAGAGCATTACATAAGCTTGCAAGTTGCTCAGCAGGGAGAAGCTCAAGATGTAAAGTATTTCCACTGGTTGCATAAGTGCTGGATGATGTTCTCTTCTTTGTGGGAACTGTGCTCACTGTTTCGGTGTGACAGTTTGAAGCTTGAGATGTACCAAAGCACTTGGTTCCTTTTAAATTGAAACGCTTTGAAAATATCATGCATCTTTTTCTTAATGATTCCTACGTTGTCACTGAGAAGTGCATCGAGTTGCCTTGGCGACTTTAGGTGACCTGCATGTCAGAGATATTGACAAGAGACTGGCCAAAAATATGTTAGGACCCACAGTAGACTTAACATCTTGTTAGAGTAAGTGCCCTAAAAGTCTCTAGGCAACTGAAAGCCACCCAAGCAATGTCAGCTTAAGACAAATGTGCAAGAATTGTGTTGAGTTTCCTTTTAGATTTTGTGATCCTGGCTTTAAAGCAATTCCTTCTCTGCTTCATGGAGCATTTTTTGCTCAGATAAAGAAATTAAACATTTTTGTTAAAGAGAACATTTAGACTTTTTTTTCCTCCTAGTTCACTTAAAACAACTGAAGAGGTGCTGATTTGGGTTAGTTATTCATGTTCTTAATTGCTCTCAAACAAATTCTGTTCATAATACCTGCCCAAATATGCAGAGCCTTTTTATGGACTAGCATGAAATTTAAAAAAAGGGTAATTTGCCAGCTGTGTATTAGTCTTTCCCATTTCTTTTTATGTTCTGAAATGTGTGTTAACTGTTGTTTGCTACATGATTTAAAAAATAGTTTGTGATACATATGTGTGTGTTCTATGAATTATACAGGCTCTCTTTAAATGACCTTAAAATACTGCTTCACATCTTTGGTCTCTTTTTTTAGTGAATAAGCCATAGCATATATTCCATGTTACCTTTTTGACATTGAAGGTAACTGCCATGATTAGTAGAATGCTAGAAGTTGAATTGCTGACTTGTGAAAACTGGTGGAATACTGCTATTTCTGCTTCTCATCTGCCAGTGCCTGCTTCTCATCAGAAGGAAACACACGAATAAAATTTTGGATTTGGATCTTTGAGACAGGTCAAAACAAACCAGTCGAGGCATGAGTTCTGTAGAAACTTTGCAAGGCAAGATCGTGTCATCCAGTAGAGGTCAAGAATAATCAGTAGTTTGATTTAAGTTCATGTAGTAAACCAAAAAAATTGCCTCTACACATTTCGTGGATCAAACTAGAGAGTGTAAGTTGTGTGACTGACTTTTTCCAGGCATCCTGCTGAGACTTCTGCAAATTCAGCAAAAAGAGGTTTGTCAGTTCTTTTCTAACATGGGGTCAAGAGGGTCAAGAAGATAATTGACTTAAAGTGGATTAATAAGATCACTCAACATATGCTGAAATGGGAAAAAAACCAAACCAAAATAAAAACCACAAATTGAGCAAAGAAATCAGAGCATGCTTTTTGTTATGCTGTAGAGCTACTATGAATTGTTGAAACATCCAGTTGAATGGTTGAGAAATTAAGGTGGAACTTTATTCATAGAGCCTGTCATGAAAAAGTGGCACAGAAGACATGATGGGCTTTGTCAGAAAGCTCTTGCCTTTAATCTACGCTTCTTATAACTCAAATAAAAGCTTAAATAAAATCTGGAGAGAAGTATGCTGATGTAAACAGAGCCTTAAGTATTTCATATAATACACACAGTAGAAACAAACTGATCAGATACATCCAAGAGCAAGGTGCTAAGGCAAGCACCCACATGTGATGTTGAATCTATCGGTAAAACAGAGATCTGAAATTTCTGGTGCATTTGTTTCAGAAACTAGGGATGTGCTGGTACCAGCTTGAGTTCCTCAACACTGCAACTTCTTCCCAATCTAGAACACTTTTTACAGACCACACTTATGTCACCCAAGCTGTGACTGGCACATTCCCAGTTCAGCTGCAAGATGCTGTTTGTATCAGGGCCTCTGGCGTCACTGGGAACTTGACCCGTATAGAAACTAGTCTGCATCTTACTGTGTTTTTCTGCTCAACTCTAGAATCAGAAGTCAGTGGAGCTTCCTCTTGCTAGGTTTTGTCATAACATTCACATTGCTGCTCACTCACGGTTCAAGTTAACCACTGGGAGAAGTTACTGTGCCTCCTCTCACAACCTTTGGAGTTTGCAGTTGAAGTATTTGTCTTTAGGGCTGTCTCCGTGCCTGTGGACAGAGGCTTTGGAACACCCATTGAAATAGTTAGTCACGCTCAAAACTTGATGATTGTGGATTGCTGCAGGTATTTGATACAGAAATACAAACACCTCCAGTAGATTTTGTTACTCTGATAAAAACTGTTGATGCTGACCTAATCTGAATTGTAGATTTGAAAAGTGAACCAGCAGCACAGCAGTAGGATCACGTCATTCTGTAGGCATAGGAGAAAACAGCCCCAGAATTTCTGCAGGTGAGAACAGACGTTTCAGGACCTGATGGGCTTCCTCTGCTGTCAGCTGTCAGAGCACGGAGAGGAGCCAGCCCAGTGTCAGGCAGAATTGGTAGATGCAGTTTGAAGCTCACTGAGCAGTTCTGCTGCAGGTGCTGGGATAGTGGAGCTTTGCAAGTTAGAGTGACATACCACTGTCAACAGATTAGGCATGAATGTAGGCCATTGCCTGCTCTCATGCTGTTTGAGAAATTATTCTCTAAAAGATATTATTTCTGGGGCATCCAGCAATGTGCCCTCTTAAAACAGCCAGCAAATCTGTTAACCAGAAAGACAGTGCCAAGGTGTTGGCAGGGGACTGACAATTCAACAAGGACAGAAATTAGCTAAGCAACAGAAATAATTTTACAGTAATTCAGATATAGAAGTGATCCAACCAGGAATGAAAAACATAAGCAATTCACAAAAAACAAAACCTCAAACGAAGCATCAGTGAAAATACCAGATTTCCAATAAGTCGAAAATAAATAATATGAACAAAATTCAATACAAAATGGGCAGTCAATAAACAAGTGATGTGAACACTAGAATTTTAAAAAGAAACATCTGTGAGAAGTTTACATATGCAAGAAAGTTAGCAGTGGGAACTAGAGTGCCTTAAGGGCAGCAAGACCAAACAAACAATAATTTGAAATGCAGCATTCGGAAAGTTAGTTGTTCCTTCTGAGGGTGTTGTAGGACAGAGGTTTCAGATGCAGTTAAAAGCCAGAAGTAACATCAGTGATGGGGCTTTTCCAAATCCTCCTCTGCTTTGACTCTTATTTTTCCCTGCTTCCCTGTGTCCTGCAGTAAGAGAGAAGTGGAAAAGGGATGGATCCCACCATCCATCTGCCCTCCTGTGACAAATCTCCACAGGACAGCTAAAGGTGCAGGTGAGGGATTCTGGCTGAGGATTTTCAGACATAAGTCTACTAGAGACAAGGGGTGAGGAATATGTCCAAAAAGGTCAGCATCTGATGAGGAGCAAGGATCAAATTGACCATGGCCTTCAACAGCTTCTATCAGATGGAGAGAAATTTCTCATCAGGATGGTGGAATTTGGTTGGGAAGAGAAGACTTGGCAAGTCTCTGTGCAAAGCCCATGATCCCCATCTCTGTGGATGAGGAGGGACAGGGTGCGCCAGGCCCTGATGGGGCTCCAGTGTTTGAGAAGCCTGGTGACAGTGCAGCACCTGTGTGTCATGAGGATCTGATGAGTTGTCCTGATGATCCCATACAGTTTGTCCCGTGATAAACTGACTGACCAGGTTGAGTTTGGGATGCATTGAAGTTTTGCCTCTCAGAGCACAGAGCACATCACTGGTAACTTTGTTTAATTGGAAAGCATCTTCTGATCATCTTTGCTTGTCCCATCATCCCCAGTACAAAGCAGCTGCAGCACGGGTTTTGGTGCAAAATGCTCCTGGACCTTGCTGAGTGGGAAAAAACTGAGCTGTTACTCTGTTACAATTGCCCTGAACTGTCCTCTGTCGGGGACCTCCTGGCCAAAATCACCGGCTCCCTCCCAGTAGGAAACCGCATTAACTCGATGCTACTTACTTGCAGTCCAGATGCTTTTTGCCTTGAAGTGGCCAAGCAATGGTATAAAACTGTTGGCTAATGGCAGAGTGTATCAAGGATGTCGTTGCATAAGGTCATTGCTGAGAATTCCAGGCTCAGATGTGGTTTTTGGCCCCTGTACATTTGTACAATCATTTAATGTTTTTTTAGATTTAAAGCTTGGTCTGGCTAATCCAGAGTCTTGCTAGACTCTGCAAAATTGCCATGTGTCTATGAATGTTGCACATCTGTGTTTATGTAGTTTTTCGTTTAACAAATCAGTCACTGGGGAAGACTTGTAAAGAGAAAACCGAAATGTGTTAGACCTTGGCTGAGCACTTGTTTCTTTCTAATAACAATACCTCATTTGTGGACCAGGTTCAGGATAGCTATTGCATGGAGGTGATTGCATTAATCCTTTAGATATGACCCACAAGGCAAGTTTCTCCCTGCAGTTTCTCATCAGGAAGCAGTTCCAGTGTGATGCAATGGGTCTAAGCAGATTGTGGTGTCAGAAGCTGGTGGGTCACACGGTGACCTGAACATCTGATTGATACCCACCATTCCTGCTTCTCCCTTGAGGGTTGCCCACTGTGGAACTTGCACTGGTTGTGAATGGGAGGGAACTCTCAAGTGAATTTTGAGTGGTTAGAAGAGCAGGTTGGCATCTACTCGGTTCTTTTTCTTTCCGTATTTATCCTTGGCATTGTAAAGTTCTGAAATCAATGTATATCAGGTCTGGAAATAAGTAAACTTTTGTGGGTTTATTTTTTCATGAGAAATGACCATATGCTGTTGAGGGACAAAGTTGTTGAGGATGCACAGTGCTTAAAAACACTTGAATGAACCTTTAGCACCAAAGTTTTAATGCTAAAAAAAACCAACTTTTTTAAACATTGATAATTCACTATAAATTGTTATAGCAGCCAAAGTTCTGAAGAGTCTGATGCACAAACAGATAATTCAGAAACTGAATTATTGAAGAGAACTTAGATTGGATGCCAAGATAGCAATTTCATTAAACAAAAGCTTAATTTGATACTGCAACATGTTTAAATAAAGCTACCTGTTCTTAATATACATTCATAAGTCATCCAGTACTGAGGCTAAGGATTAAGGGATCTCTACACTACTATTTTTTTTTTGCTTGTATGAATTACCAAACAAAAGTTTCCAGTATTCAGAGTATAATTTAATGTATTTTCTTTCCATTTTGTGATGGATTCACTGTGTTCTTTTAAGTTAGTTTTATCAGCTTCCTAACAGGAGCTTTTTAAGTGTTACTTCAATTTAATGAACTATATTTATTTCACAGGATGTTTATGTTGGCAGATGCCTGCACACATTCAATTCAGTGCTCTTGTGAGCATAAAGATTTCCATAAAAGCTTGTGTTATTTGAATGCAGGAAATGGGAGCCCTCATATGAAACTTGATTTGATCAATCTGGGAGCCAGGAAGGACCACACATGGCGGTGTGGTTGTACTTCTGATGCTCACACTCCCTCAATTACAGACTGCCTGTACTTCTTTCATGAGAATGCCAAAGGCTTGCTTGCTACCTTTTCTTCCACTGGCTGCCCTGTGGATAGTCTTGGCAACATTAAACCCCCATTTCAGTAGAAGTTTGTCCATTTACAAGAAGACAGATAAGGTTACAGCCATGTGAAGAGACTGGCATGAAGCTTTTAAAATATTTGGGGTTGTAATTTCTATTTCTTGCTCAGACCAGCCCTTTTTTTTTGATATGCACCCAAAGTCAGTGTGTCTCACTTCTGCAGTGCAAGTTTGCCATTAAGCCTCATTTTTCTACTTTTCTGAATTCTTACTCAAGTAAGTTGGTTTAAGATGTATTTACTAGTTTGGTCAGTTCTTCCTGCCCACATACACCAGTGTTCTCCCTTCCTCTGTAACTGCTCACTCTTTCTTCTGGGTATTGTAAAGCATATCAAATGATTACATCATCCCAGATTTTGCTTTTCCTGTCTTGGTGAGACAGCCTGCAAGAATATTTCAGGGTTTTCAGTGTTTAAAAAAAAACAACTACACTTGAGTGTATGAGACGAGCTGAATATGTAGTTGATAAAGCAGTTACTGTTTCTTTGAACTTTCACAAACTCTTAAACAAAGATTGTTAAAGATCCAGGTGCATTGCCAGCAGCACAGGTATTCTCACACGTCTTCTTCCCCTGCGAAGTGAATGCTTGGATGGTGTTGTAACTTTTGTTTGGGGAAAGTGAGGTATCGTTTGGTTTGTTTCATGTTGTGTGTACTGAAGGGCATTTGCTGGTTACAATCAAAACAGGCCTTCCTACCTGCTAGTCCTGCAAAGTAAATTTAGAATCTGATTTTTATGCATTATTTGGGATTAGGAAATGCTACAGTAATTGCACTGAATCCTTTTCTTACAACTCTGGTATTTCTACAGTGGAAGTAAAAGAAATGTATGTAGTAATTAATTTTGAGTACAATAGTTTATTGTGCTCAATTGTGAGCTTATTATGAAAAGTAGCATTCTTTGTTTCTAGAGTAGATCTTTTAAAATATTTTATATTGAAAGTGAAAGATGTAATGTCATGAACCAGTGCGATGTATTACCTCATTTGCAGCTGTGTTCTAACATACTGCTATTGCCTTTTTTTGTTTGCAACATTCTTCACCTTCACTTTCTCTTGCAGTATAAAGAAATGTAAAAATTATTACGAAGTCCTTGGGGTGTCAAAGGATGCAGGTGAAGAAGACCTAAAGAAGGCTTATAGAAAACTTGCTTTGAAATTCCACCCAGACAAAAACCATGCACCTGGAGCAACAGAGGCTTTTAAAAGTAAAATGCCATTTTTACTTAATATTTCTTTCAAGATTAAACTTTGTCTGATTAAAAGAACTTTAATTGCATTGGTCACTTGTCTTTATACGAAACTGTCTGTGTGTTTTGTAGCGAATGTTAAACTTGACATTTTTATTCAAGAAAATTTGACCTTTATTATATTAGAAGTATAGATAGATAATGTGGACTTTTGCAGTTGGGTTCTGTTTCAGAGGTACGGGGAGCAAATACTTGATCTGTGAAACCCAACTGCATTTTTTTACTGCTGTTGATTTAAAATAGTCAGTTGAATTTTACTACCTTGAATCCTTCCTATACTTGAGCTTGAAAAAAAGCAAAGCAATCCTTGATAGAAACATGCAGTTTTTACTGAATCATGTGCCACACTAAGTTACCTTTTCCTTGATTGTGTGTAGTTTTTTCCACACAAAAACACATGAGTTCAAACATGGCCTTATTAGTAGTTGCTTTTAACCATTTTTTAGGTAAAATTTAGTATGACTGGACCATATCTAAGGCCACCAAGGTTAGCCCTGCACAAGAGAAATTGTTGAGGAAAAGCTTTTTAAAGAAAACTACACCTTCATCTTAGATGAAGAAAAAATGTAAATCTATAACAAATGATCATGCATAAATAAAAAATCTGATTGTGGTACATCTTTTTTATTTTTTTCTTGTGTGAGGTTTACATGCAGACATTTGAAAAAAATCATTCGGATAAAACACTTAAATTGGGGAGGGGAAAAAAAGAAAAAAATGTCCTGAGCAAGACTTCTGATACAGACTTTAAGAGGTAATTCTAATAATATATTAACAATTTCAGGTGAAAGTAGATACAGTGTAGCAGGAAAGTTGATTGCTAGTGATTAATTTAACAGAGCTATGTGATGTCTTTATCTAGAAAAAATATATTATTCTTATAATATTGTCTCAGGCCCTAGGGATAAAATAGTTCTTCCTTGTTAATAGCATTTTAAATAATCTTTAAAATGTTAAAAATAAATTTCTTAATATTTAATATTTTATTTAACATTAGCACTTTGTACCAGTCTGATTTCTTCAGCCTAATTTCACTTTCTAATTCTTAACTAGATGAGTAAATGAACAGAAAATTTTCTAGGGAAATATTGTTGACTAAAAGTTATTTAATGAAAACTATAAATTTCTTGCATTGAAATGACTGTAATCTTTTTGTATGGCTGGGTAAATTTATGGTTTAATTTTCCTTTAATGGAGTCTGATGGATTTCTGACATCTGAGAAAAGGAGTTCATAAAAATAGTTCTTATTTCATAATAATGCTTTAAGGAAAGGTCGCAACAAAAGACAGAATTGAGTTTCATGATAGGCAAGGTACTTAGATCTTGAGTTACCCAGAACTGCTCTTCTCTTGTACTGAGCAGCTTCACTGAGGTTGAATTTTAGATTAAGAAGTTTGTGCAAATATAATAACTTCTATGCTCTTGGAATCTCTTTTACCCACTTCATCAAAAATCTTTCCTTTGAAACTTTTGACAGTCTTTTTTTTTCATTTTTTTATCTCTTTTTTTACATAAAATCATATTGCAGTCAAATCTGTTGTGAATTAGGATCAGATAACGAAAAGCAAATAACAAATAGGCATACTCTGACAGCATGGTGTCTTCAGTCACCTGACTGATCTCCCTAGAGTCCTAATTCTTCAGAAAATCTGAATTTTTACTACCGGTTTTATCCTTACACTGAGCAACACAGCAATGTTTGGTGTCAGTGTATATTATGCTCTCAGTGCAAATTTAAATTTCATCGGGTTTTCTCCTCCACTTGAATGAATAACTACTGATGTTTTAATAAGGGCGTCTTAAAAGACACATTAACTTTTTCTTGGACTGGATAATGTTTAAAATGTTAATTAGAAGCCATAGAATTATTTGCCTGGGTTGAGGTTATAATGTTGCACCTTTTATGATCTTTTGATGACTGATGGCTTTTCAACACTGAAAAACTTAATCCCTGTGTTTTGAGTTGGTTGGCTGCAAGGGAAACCTTTTGTTGGAGAGGCCTGGAGGAGAGAGAAGAAAGGAAGGCAGAAAGGGTTTAATGAAGATGTAACTGAGTGAAGATGGTTCATCAAGTGGCAACAGAAATTTTCCTTCAATCTACAAGAGTTGTGTGTCTGTGCACAGCAAGAAAAGAAGCTTAAAAAGTCAGCAGAATACGTGATTTTCTTGCAGAGTTTTTTCCTTTCTCACCTAACTCAGTCTTTTTCCTTTCCACGGTCAAAACTGAAGTTGTTCATTTGTGATAACGAAGCGTAACTGGGGACAAGCATCCAGGCCAGGCAATCCAAATACTGAGGTCATACCGACAGCCTTAGGAACACACAAGTTCCTGTTGTGCACCCATGTTCTAGTCTTCATGTTACATCATACAAAACTCTTGTTTCTAATATAACCCATAAAATGTCATCAGAAGCATAGAGAAAATTCACTCACACTCTTGTTGTAGATAGACAATGATGTTGATGTATACAAAGAAATGACCAGTTATTAAATGAAACCAAAGAAAGCCTACCGAGTCTATGATTTATGGTTTTTAACTGGGCTGCTAGGGCAAGCAGCTTTGCAATTACCCAGCTTCAGAGCTTTCATTGAAATGCTTGATGCTTTTTTTGTAATTGCAGAGGGAGAGAACATTTCCACAGGTGTAGGTGTTCCCCTAGAAAAAGAAACAAAGCTCTTCTGCCTTCTGCCTTGTTCAACAGGATAAAAGGCCTTTGAATAGCGTTGGTGGGAAACTTTGTGGAAGCTATTCTAAGAAAAGTAGAGATGCTTCTGGACCTTGTTCTACTATAGTTTTGTAACATACAGTAAAGGCCATGGTTTGATGCCTATTTTTTGCCTTTGAAATTGCAATTTTCATGCTGGAATAACTTTCATCGTTCATTATGGGAGTTGTCTTTTATTCCTTGCTTCAGAAATCGGAAATGCATATGCTGTGCTGAGTAATCCAGAAAAACGAAAGCAGTATGACTTTACAGGCAGTGAAGAGCAATCATGCAATCATCCTAGCAACGGCAGATTCAACTTCCACAGAGGTTGTGAGGCAGATATTACTCCAGAGGATCTGTTCAACATGTTTTTTGGAGGGGCCTTTCCAACAGGTATTTGCATTCATCGGTATAATTGTCGGGATGTACTGCTCATCGTGGCATTAGAGTTTGTGACATTGTAAACCTCTAGAATTACTCCAGCCTGCCTCCAACTCCCAACTTTTCAATCTGCATCACAGTTTATTTTTTCCCTAAGTATTGCAAAATCCCGAAAATGTCAGTTCAGTTCTTTGGGGTTACTATCTTAGCCATTAAAATACTGATTTTAAGCAACTTTGAAGCTGTCAAGATAACTAATGTTAGTTTACAGGCCATTGTGCAGTAATGTTAAGTGCTTCATGTGGTTGCTTCTGTATTGACCTCTAAATAGCATTTCTTTCACATGATTTAGATGCTGGTATTTCTTTCCTCAGGTAGTGTACATTCATTTTCGAATGGTCGCACTGGCTACAGTCATCCTAATCAGCACCGTCAGAGTGGACATGAGAGGGAGGAAGAGAGGGGTGATGTATGTTGAAGCACCATTGGCTCTAAACTATGGATTGTGGAATTTGCTGGTAGTTGCTTTCCGTGATGTGGCCATTCAGGAGCTCTGTACTGTAGAGGAGGATTTGTACTTGCCAGTTAGGTGTTTTAAAACTTAAGTGGGTTTTGATCTTACTGATTGGCAAGCAGACCTGCAAATTTGAGAAGGTAATAGCCTGGTTTTGTAAATCTGTTGTTTTACTTTACTGGGTTTTTTTTCTTGTGGCTGGTATTATTAGCCTAAATATGCCACTGATTCTGGCCACTAAGCTTTGTCTGCATTTGAAAATTTATTTGAGCTGAGGTAAGAATTGAACTTAAGGCTCAATATTCACTTACTGTAATTATCTATAGTCCTGTATAATTACATATCACTGTATGGATGAGACCAAATCACATACAATGTAACTGAATCCAGTATTTGCTTGTGGGTTCATGCTAACCCACAAACTCTTGCACTCTATGACTATTGTGTATGCATTGGAAAGTTCAGGTAATACCACAGTGTTTGCAGTTACAGTTTTTTTACCAGCTTTTGAGGCTTAAAGCAAAAAGTCAAATTTGGCATTAAATCTTGTCAAATTTGCCTGTTTACTTCATGCTCATTTACTAAATAACTGCATGTGTTTTGTTCCTTAGGGAGGTTTCTCTATGGTCATTCAGCTGATGCCTATTATTGTTTTGATCTTTGTCTCCTTGTTGAGCCAGTTGATGGTATCTAACCCTCCTTATGCCTTATACCCAAGATCGTAAGTAGTGCTTAATTTCTTTACCTTAAAACAGAGGGGAAGGTAATGCAGTCACCCTCTCCCACTTAGAATTATTTTAGTGAGCCTTCCATTAGTTGGTCCTTGATTTCCCACAGTGAGAAAAAGGAGGGAAGGTGTAGACAAAGCAGAACAAAACTTAAAATTTATGTATTAAGCACATGCTGAGAACGCAGCGGAGAAAAGAGCTCAGCAATACCTGGCATTTAAGAGGTCCAATAAAAGGTCCCTGCAACATGACGTGTTGCTAAGGTGTTTGCATCTCCGACACATTTAGCAGGTCTTTAAACCTGCTAAGGTCATTGTTCATTTAGAGGCAATTGTGTTTGTAGCAAGTGAAGTATTTGAAAGTAACTTTCGCAGCCTTACTTAAATGTTAAACTAACTGAGAGCTGGGAAAATTTATCTATTCATTTTAGCTGATAGTCGTTTATCTTCATTTTCTCGCAAAGAATTCCACTAATGTACCTGGTTTGTACGTTAGGATATATGAGCCTGTTTTCCTTGCAAGTAATAAATAACTTGAACCATGCATGCAGCTAGCTAGTAGACTTAGCCTACTTGCCACAGCAGTTTTCCTTAGTTCCTTGCAGACCTCTCAGCCCCACAGCAGAAAGGTTTCTTTTCTTCTGTTTTTCTGAGTTCTTTATTTTTGGAGTGTGATGATTTTCCCTTCTGCAGCTGAACTGTTATGATGCATAGAAATGCTTCTCTGCCAAAATGTTTGTGTCCAGTCTTTGATTTTTTAGTCTGCAGAATGCCAGCAGGGAAATGGATTTATCAGGGCTGACAGCAGACACATCAGAATGGAGATGCCTCTACTGGGTTGCAAGAGAATAGGGACCTGTTTTTCTTTCTGTTGAATTTGAATGTAATTTTCTATTACCAAAGTTTACAGTTGCCTAAAGAGGTATGAAACAAGTGTCTTCGTAAAGTGGGTTGTTGTTTTTTTTTTGAGGTCAAGTGTTGAAGCAGCAGAAGTTTAATGATCAGCAATTTTATTCTTTTATAATCGCTTGTGGCAGATTATACAGCTATTCCTTTCATTGCCTTGAAATGGCAAATTTAGTAGTGTGCTGGTATTATTCTGTAATAGCAATATCTTTTAAAAGTCTATTTGTGGTGTAAAAAAAAATGAAATTAGTATTTAGACTCTCTCTTTCCCCTCTCCCTCCTTTTTTTGCAGAAGTACAGGGCAGGTCATCAAAATGCAGACAGAAAATTTGGGTGTCATTTATTATGTCAACAAGGACTTTAGAAATGAATACAAAGGAGTGTCATTGCAGAAAGTGGAAAAGAGTGTGGAAGAGGATTATGTGTCCAACATTCGTAATAACTGTTGGAAGGAGAGACAACAAAGTAAGTTTGGTAATACATGTAATTTCATGGAAGCATGCATTGCCGTAAAAATAATTACCTTAGGCAAGAATGAAGTGCTTGTATCATTAAAATTTCTCAGTGCAAAAGCAATTGTAAGGTTCCCTACTGTTTCTCACTTTAAAAGTGCCCCCAGTGTCACTTAATTTCTAAGCTTTACTCAGCGACCTGCAAATCATCAGCAACTTTAACCTGCTGCTTTATTATCTGTGACCACTCTTCAGAAAATCAAAGACTACACTGAATTGATAATGACAAAGCTTTTGTCCTTCACTTACAGCGATTTCTAAGAATTCTAGCATCTTTCACATTATTTCATTGGGGCAATATCTCATTTTCCTAGGTTCTCTTATGTAAGTAAGTAAATCAACCAAGAGCTTACATAGGTTTCCAGAGAGGGGAAAAAATAATCTGCCTTGGACCACAGTGGATACAAATGCTGCTTTTCCAGGCAACCAAGGACAGGCAGCATGTCCTGTAAAATATAAGCTCTAAACCAGTGCTTCATCTGTTGCCAGTGCTGAATAATTTTTCTCCCTGATCTGATACCATGGCTATATCTGACCTTAAAAGCAGGGCTCATCTATTTCTTCAGTCTAATATTATACAATGTGTTTCAGAAGCCTAGAATTCAGTGTTAAAGCACAAGGAGACTGAGTAACACTAGCCATCTCCAAATCAGCATCAATTTTAACCTGTTACTCCATTATTTGTGACTATTTTGTGAGCCTTTCATTCTCTGTGAGACTAGTGCTGCTAAAATGGCATCAGTGTTGAAACCAGATGGTTTTGACTTTTCAGATGGAAAACTTCAGTGATAGCTCACTGGAAAAATAATTCACTCATGAACTGTCAGTAAACTGACCAGAAGCAAATAGAATGATCTTCTCTGAGTGAAATCACATGTTCCTGCTCAGCTTTACTCTCTGCAGTACAGTGCTTTTAGGCCTTTCAGCTGAGATGGCTCTTCAGTTTTTTGTAGCTGTAAACAATAGTGTACAAAAATGAGAAGTGGTTGTTAACAAAAAATTAAAGACAAGATATAATCCAGCACAATAAAAAGAGCATATATTATTTGTACATTTTTTCATCAGAGTGTAGATTTGGAAGGATAGTTTGCTTTTATTAACCTAGTCATTAGACTTAAATTTACTGGCATGTTACATTTGTGTCTTCTGTAATATATTTACTATGTAAATATCTTTGAAAAAGCTTAGTTGATAGGCAGTTTCCACCTGTTACTCATTTATTCTTGACATACTTACTTCTTTAAGCATAAACAGAGTTCTGGCCAATGCATGCTTCTGTATGTACATATTTACTGGGACAAATGTGATGGCTACAGAGACATCCGACCCCAGTATAAAGAACAAAAATAGCCTGAAGGTGGTGACTGTCATGTTGTTTGATACTTGTAATTTATCAGATTGTGAAAACTACCCAAACTGATTTTGAGTAAGAGGGTCCTAATGGATTTTCTCTATTTATAGAAACAGCTGATTTGTGGGTTTATGGATTTAAAATACCTGTTGTGTGTTGGATCCCCTTGACAGTAAAAATCTATCCAGTGTTGATTGACACTTAAGAATGCCTTGCTAATCCATTTTTAGTTGAAGCGACAAAAAAGATTTTACAGAACTAAAATGCTCAGCAATGTCAAGCTGCTGAACACCAGAGAGTTCTTATTAATAATAACTCTGAACACTAGCAGACTGAAGCAGTATCAGTTGAAGTAAAGAGTTTAACATTCAGGATGGACTTTTTGGGCACAGACAAGATGCTAGAGCTGTCAATAATAGGCAAGATCATTGAGGGTCGCTATTTGTGGTGTTTAATGAGGTCTGACAGAAGTAGTAGGGGATTTTTTGTTGTTCCGTTCTTGTTGGGTTTCTTTGTGGGATGGGTTTTTTTCATTTGGGTTTCTTATTTAATCAGATGCTGCTGTATGAACTAGGAGGGAACAGGAAGGCTGTTACAGCTTTACCTGCTGCTCAAAAAGATGCAAGGCTTATCAAGATCCAGCAAAGAAAAAATGTAGCAGTGCAGTTTAAGTGGTGTGCGAGAGATGTTAAAATAGACGGAAAGGCGGCCAAGGATTAAACCTGAGGTGTTTTGTAGAACTCCTTAAGTACAAATATGTCACATGCAAAGTTTTCAGTTTTTAACGAGAAAACTATTTTCTCTTTTTTCCTTAAAGAAACAGACTTACTTTATGCAGCAAAAGTATATCGAGATGACCGTCTCCGAAAGAAAGCAGAGTCCATGTCCATGGACAACTGCAAAGAACTAGAACGGCTGACCAGCCTCTACCGAGGAGGATGAGCTGCAGTTGTGCATCTTTACGTATGCTGTTATCTCTCTTGTCAATTAAGAAGAGATTCAGTTTCACCAGGAATGCTGGAAAAGAAGGGTGGATGTAAAACTCTACTGTGTAGCTGTTTCCAGAAACCTTATGCTGAAATATCATTTAATGGCTTCTTTACCTACTGTGAAATATAGGTAACTTTAATTGTCTAGATTTTACTTCAAAGCTTCTGTGAATTCTTTCAGCAGAGAGAATAGCTCAGAAAGGATGCTATACTTGTAGAGACTTAGTCATAGTGGTTCTCCTCTAACATATTTGCCATGTAAATATCTGTGGAAAGAACACTTTGTGTATATACGAGTTAAATGACTTTCTATTTATAATCTCAGAAATTTAGTTCCATACTACATTTTGTCTCACCGATGGAATAAATAGTATGATTACATCACTCCTATTCAGATGTCAAAGTGTGTGGAGTTGAAACAATAATTTTTAATATTTTATCTCTAACTCTATGTAAAGTCTTCTAGGTTTACCAGCTTAGAGGAACTCGATATTTTTAAATATAATGGCATATATTCCTAAATATCTGTTGGGGTATATTGATCTGGTGTAGAGTAGCAATTTAGCTGTTGTAGTTTTTTAGCATTTCTAAGCAATGCTGAGAGAACTTAAGAAATAACACTAATCTCTTTTCAAAGTAAATATTTGCAAATGCTGTACAGAACATTATAAACATTGCTTTTAGTACTTGCAACAGTTTACAGCTGCTCTACCATTTGGTATTCCAGTAGTAGTGTATGGTTAACATGCTTCCATAGCTTCCTTGATTTTCATTGGAAAGGTAGAGGAAAACATGCAACGGTAAGACCTTAAAGATACAAAAAAAAAAAAGCAACCTATTTTTTTTCCTAGCAGGCTTCCATTTTCTTACTGCATTTTTTATTTCAAGCTAGGTCCCAGCACTGGTTCCTCAATGGGCACCGCAAGTGGAACAGGGAAATATTGCTAAGGACAAGCTATGTGCCTTTCAACCCTTTTGCCAACTGTTTAGATGCTTTGCTGCTTTGCAGTGTGCTCCTATGGCCAGAGCTCTGTCACTGGTCCTGAGGCAGAGGAGGTAGGGAATGCATTTTTTGGGACCAGAATGTTTCTGGACTGATGTTCTAGAAATGAGCAAACCTACCATTTGGCTCCTACATGTAACTCAGTGGCCAGTGAGTGGAAACTGTATGTAGCCACACCTGCTGATGCAGAGAGGTGTTCTGAAGCAGCTAAGTACAATGTACTTGAAGTTTATCAAAGTGTGTTGAAAATGTTTTTAGGTTCAGTAGCTGATGTTTTTTACATTTTAACAGTGTTATGCAGGGATATGTTTCTTGTATTTGAGAATGCCAGATAGCTCATAATAGGGACAGTATTCTTTGTTTGAGAAAACTGCTATCTTTGAACAATGCTATCAGTTTATGCAGAGCCAAGTTTTCCTCCAAAATTGAAAGTTTAAATACTTTGACTGACTTCATTGCAATTCCTTCTGATTTAGAGCAGGATATGACTTTGCAGATACACTAAATGCTATTACTCTCAGTGACCCAGAAATCGTTTCTGAACTGTTCCAGTGGAAATGTCTTCTGTTGAATCGATAGAACATGAAACTAACTGCAGGCTTTTGACTAAGCAGCTAAACCAGCATTCAAGGTGGACATCAAAGCCTGAGGCACAAAGCAGAACTAAAAGTTGCTGAAGCAACCAAAAAAAAAAAAAAAAACACAAAAAAAGGTTTGCTGGTCTGGATGTCTTTACAAAGACTATAGTAAAAGGGTGCAGAAGTAATGCAGAGGCAGCCAAATGTTTGAAATATGCAATAGAAATTTATGGAGAAAACGTGATTCCCCAGATTTTTTAACTGTCCAGAATGTATTGTAATTATACTAAAGAAAACAAACTATCAAAGTGCATACTGGTACTCCTGTGTCTTCTTAATAGAAGAAAATTGTTCCAAAGGCTTTAACGAATACCTGGGCCTTCCTGTTTACAAATGAGTGAGCTTGCAGGTGATGTTTTAGTTAATAGGAAAATGAACATTTCTCAAATATCAGAACAGTGAAGTCAGAGTGAAGAGATGGTCTTAGCAAAGCTTGCCTGTAATAATCCTACGGGCTGTGTCTGCCCTGCAGCCACTGCTGCTCCAGGTGAGAAGTGGGCAAATGGAGTGATGCTGAGCTGTGTGAGGTTGGTTAGATTGCTATCAGTACTTCCACAAACTGGAATAATGCAGTGGCTGTGTCCTATGTCAACATAGACATCCCAGTAGTTTAAAAGTGCCACATTTCATTTGACTATTGCAGTTGCCATTTTCTAAGAAGGAAACAATATGTTTATACTGGTGGAAAAATGCTGATTAGTATTGAATGGATTAAATAGTTGCACACTTTGAAATATGCAGTAATGTGCAAAAGGATGCTGTGATAGCATAAAGATTAAGCTGTTCTAAATATGACCTGCAAAAATTCTTTTAACATTCCAAGTGGGTGTTGCTCTGCTCATGATTGTTGCTTTTTATCTGAAGTCTGAAGTCCTTTGGAAATGTCATTAACTTCACTGGTTTTGTTGAAGGAATCTGCTGGAAAGTTCAGAATTCATTTTCTCATGGTTGAAGTTGAAGAGGGTGGAGTACTTGAATCTTTTCAGATGACGTTTCTTCAGAAAAAACAAAACTGTTTTTGAACAGCCTGGCTAAAAATCCCTCAACCTTTTTAGCTAGCTGTCTGTTCCTTATTCTTTATTTAGTCATTGCCTTTTACTTAATCTAGAATTAAAGATAGCATGAGCACGGGTTCTTGATTTTTTCCTTTAAAAGGGCAAGCAGGAAGGTCCTGCAAAAAAGTGAACAACCTTGGCATGACTTTGACATAGTGCAATGAAAAAGGGAGATGATTTGCATCTGCTGAAACATAACGTCAGTACGTGTTCTGTTTATGGGGCATCCTGAGTCACAAGCAAGTTCAGTGTTCACATGAGATGAATATTTCCCTGTAAGTTCCCTGTTTAGGTACAACAGGTCTAAATTGGAATGTTTCACTCTTTTTAAAACAGTCTTGATTCCTTAATAATTTTCCAAGAAAAGACACAACATTACAGCACTAAAATGCAACAGATCCATTTAAATAGGCAGCAGAGACAACTTTAAATTATAAACCATTTATTATAATTTTGTAATGAATGCTGTAAAAGGATAAAAATGGGAGGTCAGGAATATTTTTTTAAGGTTTTGTGTTCCATAAATTTCATTCATCCCTTAAGAAGTTGTTATTCTGTCTTCTCGTAGCTCTGTCAATGAGAGCAGAAGGAAAATGTAATAGTAAAAGCAGATATTTTGTTTTTAAAAAAACCCTGTGGGTCGAGTTGAGTTCAGTTTAATAATTGAAATAAAATTTCAATAATAGATACAGTAATGCATACTTCTCCAGGATAATTGTGAGACTTCTCAGTCTGGCAGGAATTAGGCTTGAGTATTGGATTTCTCCCCAGTTTTAGGAATTGCATTATAACTAAACACTGCATTTTAGTATCATCCTTCATGCAGAATATACTTTTCTCTTTAGTACTGGATTGTTCTGTGTATAGAAAAGCTGTTGTTGGGACAGGAGACTAAATCCCCATTAATAGCAAAACAGGAGCCATCTCACAGATGCTTTTGCATAGCTTTTATTTATAATGTGACAGAGAAACAAGTAAAACTGATAACTGAGCATGATACCTACAAATCATAGAAAACCAGTTGCATTTTTAAACATTTTTAGTGTATAGTAGGGAATATTTTAATAAATGGGGGGGACCAAGGTTGTCCCAGGTAGCATTTTCAAAATACTACCAGAAGCTCACACAAAATAATTTTATGGGATTCTCTTTTAAGTATCTCTCTAGTATGACCAAATCCTTATCAAATTGCTGTGTCTGCATGGCTTGGATTAAGAAGGAGGTATGGATTCTCAGTATTCAAATAAATTTGTCTTTTTGAATGAGCTTTTTCTCTGTTACTTAAAAAAATGTGACTTATCTCTGTTTTGGGTTTTTTAAAGACTTCACAGGACCTGTGCATTCAGATACATCAGCAATTCTCAGTACTGCTTCAGCACTGGCATCTAAGCAGAATCTTCAGGTATTAACAGTATTCTAGTCACTAGTGATGCCCCCCAGGACTCAATATGGGGCTCAATCCTGCTCAATATCTTTACTGAAGATCTGGATGAGAGGGTTGGGTGTACCCTCAGTAAGTTCACACACAGCACCAAACTGGTTGGAAGTGTCAATCTGATGGAGGGTCAGGAGGCTCTGCAGAGGGATCTGGACAGGCTGGATTGGCGAAAGGTATGAGGTTCAACAAGACCAAGTGCCAAGTCCTGCACTTTGGCCACAACCCCATCCAGTGCTACAAGCTGGGGACGGAGTGGCTGGAGAGCAGCCAGGCAGAAAGGGACATGGGGGCGCTCATTGACGGGAAGCTGAACATGAGCCAGCAGTGTGCCCAGGCAGCCAAGAAGGCCAATGGCATCCTGGCCTGTGTCAGGAATAGTGTGGCCAGCAGGGCCAGGGAAGGGATTCTTCCCCCGTACTCAGCACTGGTCAGGCCACACCTTGAGTGCTGTGTCCAGTTCTGGGCCCCTCGATTTAGGAAAGATGTTGAGGGGCTGGAGTGTGTCCAGAGAAGGGTAACAAGGACAGTGAAGGGACTGGAGCACAAATCCTAGGAGGAGCAGCTGAGGGAGCTGGGGTTGTTCAGCCTGGAGAAGAGGAGGCTCGGGGGAGACCTCACCACTCTACAACTGCCTGGAAGGAGGTTGTAGCCACGTGGGGTCGATCTCTTGTTCCTGGCAACCAGTGACAGAATGAGAGGACATAGGCTCAAGCTGCCCCAAGAGAGGTTTAGGTTGGGCACCAAGAGGAATTTCTTCATGGAAAGGCTGATTAAACATTGGAATGGGCTGTCCAGGGAGATGGTGGAGCCACTGTCCCTGGGATTGTTTAGGGAATAGATTGGACATGGCATTTGGTGCTATGGTCTAGTTGACAGGGTGGTGTTGGGTCATAGGTTGAACTCTGTGATCTCAGAGGTCTTTTCCAACCTAATTGCTTGGCCTGTAGAGGCTGGGATTTTTTAGAGAAGAAGGCCTATACAGGCTGACCAGGGTTGAATTTTTTTCAGATCTACCACGAGGGTCCTGGATTCTGATACAAGACTTTATTAAAAACAGATAATGCAGTTACCATTATTACACTGTGGGCTTCTATTTAATTCTTCACATCAAATTATTACCCTTCAGGTCTGTCGCTTGATGAACTAGATCCAAAAGTAGGGGAAATGGGCACCACCGGAGGAGTAAAACCGGGAGTGACTCTACTCGGCAGAAATGAACTCCTTTTTTTGTTGTTGTTCTTTAACTGAAACGCTGTGGTTTGCTTTGGTTTTATTTCGGTTTGTTTTGCTGCCGGGGCGGGGCGGAGGCGGCGAGGAACCGGTTCCGGGGCCG
>VXBA01001183.1:201809-263703 GCA_013399895.1 Serilophus lunatus
GGCGGGGGGTGTTGGTGGCCGAGCCGGGAGTAACGCGCCGCCCGTCTGTGCCCGCAGGACCTGAAGCGGTTCCTGTACAAGAAGCTGCCGAGGTAACGCGGGGGGGCTGAGCGGGGCGGGCGGCGAAGGCCATGTAATGCTGCCCCCCGGGCCGGGGCTGGGACACCTCCCGTCTGACCGGGCAGCTCCGGGGCCCCTCTGACCTGCCCTGGGCACTGACGGCGTGGGGGCATCCGCAGCCCCCCTGTTCCACTGCCACCGCCCTCACAGTAAATCTCTTCCGTGTATCTAACCTGAAATTCCCCTTTTCGATCTATTCATTACTCCTTGTCCCGTCACTACAGTTCCTGATGAAAAGTCCCTCTCCTTCCCTGTATGGCCCTTTCAGATACTGGGAGGTGAGGTCTCCATGTGACCTCTTCTCCAGGCTGAGCAACCCCAACTTCCTCCGATCCCCTTTTCAACTTGGTGGCCTCTCTCTGGACTTGGCCCAACAGTTCCATGTCCTCCTTATTACTGGCGGCACCACAAATGTCCTACCTGTACTACACAGAACCAATACTAAATTACTGAAGGCATCAATTTTTAACATGCTCTCCCTTTCCTTGCACATTTGTTCAAAAAAAGGCTTTTGCTACTAATTACTGTGTTTTTACAATGATGTTTCTTCTTCGTCTTTCTCTTTTTGTTTGTTTTTTGTAGCGTTGAAGGTCTTCATGCTATTGTGGTCTCAGATAGAGACGGTGTGCCTGTTATCAAAGGTAACCAGCTTCCCACTGTGCCCTGCAGCCAGGATCCTGATTGAACAGCAGGGGCTAGAGAAGTAGAGCAGAATCTTCTCTGGTCATGCCAAATACCTGCACATCCAAAATGGAAGAATTAAACTTCTATTTCAAGTTCAAGAATTGATCATTTACCTTTTAAAATATATCCCTTTTTTGTGTCCTTAGTAATTGTAGTCTGTGGTAGTTTTCCTTGGTGAAAAAGGTCGGATTGCTGTGAAGTCGTCGTATCTTCGAGACACTCACAGACTGATTGATACAAAGTACAAGAGAGAACTTAGCAGTATTTTGTTGACTGGATTGGGCTGTGCTTAGAAGCAGTTGCATCCGGCTTTTACAGACATTTAGTTTGCCTTTTGGTACTGTAGTTTTTATATTCTGCATGCCTTGTTTAAGATGCTTTTGTGTTTCGAGTACAGTAGTTTAAGGACACAGAGGTTCAAGCCTGCATATTTATTCTTTTTAATCCCAAAAGTATTTAAACACCCAGCAGAACTTGCACATCTTCACCTGTTCACAGTCAAGTGACTGTGCCAGTAATCAGTGCAGAGGCTGGAAGGGTGCAGACAGTGAGGGACATGGAACCCAAGGGACATCAGCATAAGCTATGGATCCTAAAGGAGGAGACTCTGCCTTAGGCACACCAGGAAGGATGTTTGGTGCAATGAGCTTTGATCACATGCAGAGCATTAAGGGATGTATTGCTCATGAAAATTGTCTTGTGCTCATTGTGCAAGGACCTAGGATGTGTTGCCTGTTCCCCAGCAGCAGATCTGCTTTTGGCAGAGCACTCAACTGGATAAGGGCCTGGGATGCAGTCAGAGATACCATGTAAAGATAACAATTTTCTCATTTGGTTCTAGTTGCCAATGATAATGCTCCAGAACATGCACTGAGACCTGGCTTTCTGTCCACCTTTGCCCTTGCCACAGATCAGGGCAGTAAATTAGGACTTTCTAAAAACAAAAGTATCATCTGCTATTACAATACATACCAGGTGAGTAACCCCAGTGTGCTTTGTGCTCAGTGACCTGAGCTGTTTCTACATTACATAGAGCAAGAGAGAGAGAGTTGTTCGAACTCTTACAGATTTCCACTTGGCTGCTGTTGAAGTAATTGTGGTTTATTTCTTACATGGCTTAAATGGCTAAGCCAGACTTTCACACTGTTTATTAAACTTCTCTTGCATTTCTCAAAACTGGGATTTACTGGTTGAAAATGAGAAAGTTTTCTGTACAGGTAGCAATCCTGAATTTGCAGCAGGTACTGCTCAGATGACCTTCAGAATCTGTTATCAAGGGTCTGTGTTCTCTTTTATAAACAGTATTTGTTTGTAATTAGTGACTCCTAACTTTAATTAAGCACATGCAGCCTACTTCATCGCTAATCTGGCTGCCAGTATGACTTTGAGGTAAGAAAGTTTGTGAAAAATGTGTTGTCTCAAAACTGATTATTTGTGTCCTGAAATCCATCATCTACTATGTTTCTGCTCCTCAAATCCAGTGGTCCTGAGAGCTTTTTATTACTACTGCAGTAAACTGACCAGCAGTTTAGCCTACAGTGTATCAGTCTTTGGATAATAAATGGGTAAATAAGTTAGTTTACACACACTCTGAGTATATTGCTGAGATTCTCTTGATGCTGCAAGCTGATTGTTGTGCCCAAGGTTCCAGTCTCCTCTTAATGGAAGAAGAGATACTTCTGTACAAGGAACAGTATTTTAAAACAGTAAACCTGCCTCCCCTCTTGTTTCCTATGGAGAGTGTGGTCTCATAGGGTGCTCTGCAGCATTTGCAGCTGTATTTGGTTTCTGGTGGACAACTGTAGAAGGTGGAGGGGGAGAGAAATGCCAGGCTTTTCACATGCAGCTCATTGTACTGTGGTGTGAGTTCTCTTGGTGTTTTTTACCAGAATCTTAAGAAATAGATTCACTGAAAAGTCATGCCTGTGTCTCTCATTCCTGCTTGTCCTTTAAACTGAGAAGGCTGCTTTTTTCCAAAAGATGTGTCAGAGCTGTGACATCCAACGTGTGTCAGCTGCTGGATGAGCACTGTCCTCTCTCCTTGCAGGTGGTGCAGTTCAATCGCTTGCCTTTGGTAGTGAGTTTCATTGCCAGCAGTAATGCCAATACTGGTACGTCTTCACGTGTATTTTAAATCCTACAGTATTTTAAGTTCCAAGTAATAATTGAAATAATTGAATAATTGAAAGTAAATTACCTGGATTCATTTCAAGCGGTATTAACTTTGCTCCCGCTGTGAATTTTGTCAGTGTATTGTGAAGAGGGAAGGGAGAAGTGTAAGTGAAAAGTCACAGATTTTAGGTGGCTTGCTGGAGTTACTCTTTCAGAAGCATTATTTCTCCTGTGATTGACCTTACCCTCGCTGCCTGAGAGTTTTTGCTGTGCTGGCAATTCCTGTGCTGTTTGAACCAGCTGTTCAGGCTCTTTCCGTGTTCCAAGTTAACATTCTGCAGTAACATGTGCAGCTTTGTCTTCTCAGTTCTGTGGGGTGGGGAAATCCTTCAGTCACGCACCTGCCCTTGTTCAGGGTGGCCTTGGCTAATGAACATGAGCAGAAAGCACTGAATTTTGGCACAGCTGCTTGAGCACCAGTAGCTGTGGGAAGCAGCAAGGCGACAGTGGGGGAGAGCTGTGCTGTGCAAGGTGTACCCCTGTTAGTGCCAGGGGCTGCAGGCCTCTGCCTGGGGGTGCTGCTCATTATTCCCATGGAGAGTGAGCAGCTCAAGTGAAACACTTCATGTTTTGGAAAACTGCCTGTGACTTGGGAAGGGGAGAGAGCTGCAGGTTTTAGACAGAGGCTTCTCAGGGATGTTGTTTAATGGGGTATTCTCTCTCTTTTTCCAGGGCTGATTGTAAGTTTAGAGAAGGAGCTCACGCCCTTGTTTGAAGAACTGAGGCAGGTTGTTGAAGTTTCTTAACCTGATGGTATAGCCAGAGTCCAGCATTCCTCTGCAGCCCAGTGGACAGAAGGATTCAATAATCGTCAGTCAAATAACACATCTCAGAAGAAATATCACAGCTCCTTAGTATACTAAGTAAGAGTAAATTGTACATAGTACTGAATCTGAAATGATCTACTAGTGTGTTGTAGGTGGATGTTACTTTAGGCCATGCTTCTTGTATTGTGCAGCACTGGAGAGACCGCCAAAATAGCTCCCATGGAGTTTAGGTGAGCCAGATCAGCGTGATGCTGTTGGCTCAAATAAGCAGTCCACAGATCCTTTGCTTTACAGCAACCCACAGAGCCTTTGCTTTACGGGTAAGCAGGCACACAGCAGGATGTATACTCAGGCTGGCCACCACTATGTGTTGGAAAGCAGATCAGTTGTGTAGTGTGATCAAAGACGTGGTTGAAAGCGTGTTGCGAGAGCAAGTTTATTAACAGTGATGTGTCAGTACAATCAATAAATATCCCAGCTTTCATACGTGGGTGATACTCTGGCAAGGGAGTGCTACTAATCTGGATGCTAGCTGCATCCTGCTTCCACTAAGAAAGCTGTTTCTATGGAAGCTGTTGCTTTAGGGGTTTTCTTGATGCCCAGCTAAAAGCACTCAAACCATGTCTCACTTCATAGATTTTTTTGTGTAATGTGGTTGTGAAGATCTCATGTCTCAGTCTTTGTGTGGCTTCATCACTGGTGACACTCAGCTCATTTACCTTTAGGTTAAGTAAATAAATATAAATAAAATATAGTATTTTTAAATGACTGAGCCTGGTCCACTCTTCTGTTCCACCATAATATCCCACAGCACATCTGCTTTTCTGTAGTGGGAACAGGTCTCTTAAAAGTAAATGTGCAAAATCCAGGAGTTTACAGGCTGAAAGCTAAGCAGCGTGTCTCTCACTTGGGCAGTAAGGATATGGAGTCCCGTGCCAAGGCAGAGATCATGTTGCTGATGATCAGTCCTGTGCTCTTTGCAACCCCCTTTTTCCCTCCCATGTTCTCCTTGTGATAGCTGCCAAGCACTGCAGGTCTAAGGAAGAACTCTGGACAAGTCTCTGCCTCAGGCTGGGAAAGGGGATGCCACAGCCCCTTGATTACACTTCATCGACCTTCAGTATCAGGTACAACAGGGGGAAACAGTGGAGCTGGAAATAAGCACTGGAAATTCTTGGCTCAAAAGCTTTCTTGAAGATTACAGCCTTTTTCTGTTTTTCCACTGAGCTACAAGGAGACTTATGTTGCTGATCATTACAGAAGCAGCTGGAAACTGATCTCCAAGGTGTCCGTGTGTATTTCTAGCAAAGTGTGTTTGTGTTCCATCGAAGGCCTACTCTTGCTCTTTGTCTGTGGTGGCTTCCAAGGCCAGCTGGGCACGTTTCCTTTACTGACTTCAGTTTGTGACACCATACACTGAACTTTCTTCTTTTGTAAAGCAGCCTGTCCACGTGAAAAAGGTGGTTACACTTCAAGCTCTGTTTCCAAGCCATCTTCACAGAACAGTGGTGCTGCTGGAGAATATTGTCTCTCTGTTCCCCCTTACGCTGCCTCTGTCTCAAACTGAGTAAAGATTTTTAGTTAAATGGGAGATGCCAGTTTGTTAAACCACTTCCTTAAGGGAAAAAGGACAAAGCTTTAACAGGAATACAAATACCTGTGGTAGTTTTATAATGACATTTTATTCAGAAAACAGTCTGTATAAAAATATTTACAAGTATTTTGAATTTTTTGAAATAAAATGCTATTCCTATGTCCAGATCTAGATTTTCTTTCTGCCAGTTATGTTTTTCTCTTCCTCTTCTGCAGTCTTCTCACAGTAGAGGCAGTTAGATAACAGTGCTGGGTGAGCAGTGCTGAACACAGGCTGCAGTGTTTGCATAGCTGGAGAGGTTTGTCTGTGCTGTTTTAGCATAAATTTGACTGTTATGCAGGAAGATGGGGCTCCCCAGCTCCTTCCCTACCCCTTCAGGAGATGCAGGATTGCTTGGAGGATCTTGCTGCTGGGTCAGCCATGAAGTCGGGCTGAGCTGGTCTTGAGCCTCTCCAATGTGTCAAACTTTGCTTCCAAAATGTAACATCTATTTTGAGAACAGCACGGAAGTCCTGGGCTTCCACTTTTTGTCTTTGTAGCAAACCACAACACTGTTAAATGTGTATGAATATTGCACAATACAGGTGTTAATTTATATCAGGTTATGTAGAAGATGTATTCTTTTAAATTTGTATTGTTCGTGTACATGATGTTCAATGCAAAGCAAGCACTGCTTAATTCTAAATACAGTTCTGGACAAAACCTTGTCTTGAGTTCTCTGAGGAAAAAAATTACTGAGTCTGGTTCATTTTCAAGAGGGACTGTAAGGGGCCTGATTTGTAATTCTGCTAACAATGCTGCTGGCTGCCACAAGCAAGGTTTTCTGCAGAGCCCTGTCACCCCACCGTGGGGTCCTGTGGCAGCTCTGTCCCTTGACTGCCAGGAAACAGCTTCCTGTTTCTTGTAACCCAGGTTTGTAAGCAAGCATGCCTGCATGATGCTCACCAATGCCTACAGGTGTTTGAGAAAAGCATTCGCTTGTAGCCATCACTGTGGTATAAATGTAAACTGTATAAAAATGTATCTAACCAGAAGTAAGTTACTCATCTGTCACTTTGAAAAGGGCCTTGAAATACTCTCTGGATTGCAACATATGTCGTATTTACAAAGATGTGTGTCATTTTTCTTTTGGTTTACAGCCTAAACAGGTGATAAAAAAGAGATATTTAATGTTTCCAGAAATGACTCATTTTAAATAACAGGCTCGAGGTTACAGAATGGGATACTGGTGGTTAGTTTTGAAGGAGCTTGCAATAAATTACCAAGAGTGCTCTGAATAATCACAGAAGTGTTCAACAGTGACTACTGTGGTTGGTTTACAGGTGTTTGAACTAAGTGCATTACAGGCATACACCATATCAAACCAGCACTCTGGCTTTGCAACTGTCTCCACGTGTGACCCCGCAGCCCGAGAGCGCTCAGCTGTAGGGATCCCTTGTGTGCAGAGCTGGGGGAAGCGCCTGTGTGCGGGCACACATGCAGACACGTGCCCACTGGGAGATGTGTGAAACCGTGCTCTTGCAAAGCGCTGCCTTCCCCTTGGCAGAGAGGTAATTCCTGCCAACGGAGCAGAGGTGCTGGCGGCACAGCTAGGAACTGAGGGTGGCGTTGCGCTCCTCCAGCTGCTTCCGTATTTGTGACTAGAACAGAAAGAGCCCATTACTGTTTGTCGGCACACATGCGGATGTGGGTAAGTGTGACCAACCCAATTACTGATATGTGTTAGGAAGCTGTGCTCTCAAGCCTGTACATTGTCTTCTCACTGCTTCCTTCATGATTCAACACGTGCAGTCTGTGCCAATAATCCATGTTGTTTACCAACCACATCATGACATCCCTAAAGATGGAAGTACGTTTTACTCCCTAATGAACGTGCGTGTTAAAATTGCATCCTCAAAATGCTAAGGTGGATTTGGAGGCATATGCATAATATCTCTGTACTTTGCACTTCAACCCGCACTCGGCACCGTACTCAAGGCCACACCTTGAGTACTGTGTCCAGTTCTGGGCCCCTCAGTTCAGGAAAAACATTGAGGTGCTGGAGCAAGTCCAGAGAAGGGTAACAAAGCTGGTGAAGGGACTGGAGCACAAGCCCTGTGAGGAGTGGCTGAGGGAGCTGGGGTTGTTTAGCCTGGAGGAGACTCAGGGGTGACCTTATCGTTCTCTGCAACCGCCTGAAAGGAGGTTGTAACCAGGCAGGGGTTGGTGTATCATGGCTGTACTGCCATGTAACTGCACATCGTCTTACCAGTTTCCATCGCAGTATTTTAATCCACTCATCAGCTTCTATTCCAGTTTTTGCACACAGGTAGTATGTCCTTAGTGGGAACACTAAACTGTAAGTGAACAAAACTTTCTTAGATTGCTAGAACAACTGGCAGTTCTTTCTAAAACTGAGCCCAGCCAGCATGCACCAACAGTTGGTTAGACAGAGCCAGGCAGAGAGGCTGTGCTCCTACTCAGTCACCAGGAGGGATGTTAACCAAGAACAGTTGACAGTCATTTACATCTCAGGGAGATGCTGTCCCAGGCCCATAAGGATGAAAGACCTACATTTGGGCACAGAAGTGGTTTTCATGTGACCAGCAGCAACAACTGAGCCTAAGATCCATGGGTCTAGGAGGTGGTTATACAGGCTTGCAGAATTACAAAAAGAAATTGCCACGACACATAGGCCCACCTTTTGCCAGCAGTAATTTGGCAAAGCCATGCAGGAATGACAAAGGTTGACTGGCAGAAACAGACTTGTGAGATAGAGGATGAGCGGGGTCTCAGCCAAGAAGGGTCCTTTCAGAAGAACGGAGTGTTTACATTTCAAATTTCACTTTCTACTTTGACCTTCCCAGCAAGATGAAGAAAGTACTGCACCTTACCAGAAACAATTGACTCTTTCCTGGGAGTAGTCAAATTGCACAGCTGAGCATTCAGTTAAATCAAGTGCCCGAATTGGTTCCGTGGCCTTGAAAATAAAATGTTTTTAAAATGGGAACACATGAAAACAGAAGAAAAGGCTATCCCAGTTCATCTTCAGTGCATCCAGACCTTTACAGGCATCTAGACTTTTTACCAGATTTTTCCAGGCATGGATGCAATAGCTGTAAGATCATAAATCTAAACTAGCAAATGTAACATCAGTATTATGATATGAAGTGATCTAGATATAAAAAACCCAAGACAGCTCAGACCTGGACAAACAACAGAGGAGATCTCTACTTCAGGAATGTTTGAGCTTAGATGCAGACTGCTGAAGATTTCACTGATGCTTTACAACTTAACTGACAGCATCAAATCTGGTATCACTTCCAGCTAAGGTTCACAGAGATGAAGGGATGGGTATAGGTCTTATCAGATCTACCCAGCTTTTGGAGATTTAATTAATTCCTAAGTGCCTTAAAAGGATGTAGCTGGGTAAGGAGAAATGCAAAAGGAAAGCTAAGTAGTTCTTGCAACAGAAATGCTGCAAAACTCACTTTCTCTTGCTGAAGTTATCAGCAAAACTCTGCCTTTACCTGAAAGGTTTAACCCCTCTGACAGTATGGGAAGCTTAACTTGGGAAGCTGTGATACAGATGTGAGAGGCCAGAGATACAAGGAGGCTGCAGCTGCCTGTGCAGACGTTTAAAGAGTAGAACTGGTGTTTGCTACTTACTGTCTGGTCTTTGAAATACTTAAGTTCATTCCTATGCAGTGTAAACCACCTTGTCTTCCAGTTCTAAAAGATCAAGAACAAATGTCAAGAACAAATTGTCTTGGGAGAATTCAGTCTAATGCTTCTTAGAAAGAAAAAACCTTTTAAAGCTGTTGACTTTTTTTGGTTTACAGTCACACTCTGTTGTTGCTCAAAACAGAAATTGTTCCTCTCTGCAGTGAAACACAGGAGGAACTATTTCAGCTCCACATTGCTGTAGCTTCTCTGGGTGATCACCGAGTGAAAGCAAGGTGTATAAGTTTTCCTTACCTTGACTATTTTGCCTTGTTTTACCAAATATCCTTCTTTTGTACCAAGCTGTGAAGTAATAAGGAAAGGGATCAGGGTTAGAGACTGAGCTCTGCTTCTATTTCCCACATTCCCCTCTCTGCCTACATCTGGAAGATGGATGAGCAGCCTGTTCTTCAGAAAACTCTCCATAGTCACTTGCCCTGTTCTTACTTCAGTGCTCCTCTCAGATAGCTGGATCCAGGCAAACATGGACGGACTTGTGCTGGCTCTGAAGGCAGCCTGCTAGACCGCACCTCCCTCAGCGACCTTCTGGCCTGCATCTTCTGAACCAGGTGCAGCACGACAGCTGCAGTTACAGTTTATTTAGTGAAGTTAGATGGTTGCCTTGGTACATGTTGTAATCCAAAGCATGTGAGGTTTAACTGACAGTGACATTATCCACAAAAATTGTTCCTCAAATGAAAATGGGGGAAAGTGCTGTTTTACAGAAGCATCCTCTTCTCTCAAACAGCCGCATGCTTGAGAGGAAAAACCTGTTATGCTCAATGCGCTTTTGGAAAAAATGTTTTTCAAACTGTTTCTCTGGTATCATGAGTGACACTTGGGCCTTATGGCTTCTGAGATACTGACACTCTGTGTAGGGGCCTGGCTGCGAGATGCAGACCTCTGAAAATCAAATTCTTGTCAAGTTACTACTCACTCTCGAAACAATAACGCCCTTTTATTGGTGATATGTGGAAGTCAAGCTTCTTTGGAGGCTAAAGTGTAACTCAGCCGTGAAGAGTTGGTTGTGAGACATATCAGAAATGGTTCTTTTATCAGCTTCATTAACCCATACTAATGTAACCCTTCCTCTTTTTCCTCAAAAAAATATAGTATCTAATTAAAATACCTGTGTTCTGAGCAAACTGTTCTGGAGAAACCACCTGTCTCAGATATGAGTTACAGGGTATTTAGAGCCCCTAATTACTGTCCGAGTGAGTCTCAGATGTCAGAACAGGAGGCCTCAAATGGGTATGACAATTTTTTGGTGTACGCTTATTTATTTTAATTCATGATAACGTTAGTGCTAAGATGGCATTCTAAAAGGAAGATAATAGGACAATGACAATCTTTCATATATTCTTTGTTCGCATAGTCAGACTCACCTAGGTAAACTGCGGTTTTCCCAGCGACAGCATTGATAGTCTCGGGGACAACAATTATATATTTGTGATGGGACCACTCTTAGAAAATCTGTTTCTTCTGCCTTGAATAGCAAAGACTTTCTGTATTTTCAAGCCCATAAAAGGATGAATTACTGGTCTTACTCCACAACTGACTCCAGCAATCCCACTACACTCAGGCCAGAAGACCCCTCCCACCAGAACACAACTTACTGCGGGAGCATTTGGAACAAGATCGCTTTCCGTCCTTCCCGTCTGCATTGCAGTGTGAACTCGGACAGACTCGTAAATGGAAGGTTCTTCCACTTGCCGTGGGTAGGGATGCTTCAGTACAATTAAGGTTCCTGGAGGGAGAAAAATCAGGAGTAAGTCATCTGGCAAGACCATTTAAGAAAATAACTGTCAGTAGCCACCTGTCTGTAGGTACCTTTTGGTTACCTTTTGCTAAAATTATAAAGGCAACTGTGAAAACTGTAAATATATATGACATCTTTTTAAAAAATTATACTTACTAATGCGTGCAGGGAATCACCTGCACAGGAGGCTGGCTGAGGGGGTAGGCAGGATGCTAAACAGCATGGGAGGCCATAACAGTCATTGGCTTTGCCAACAACTTGCCACTTGCTGCTTAAATCACTTTATCTATCAGAGCTTTGAATATAGACTTCCTACCAATAAGCCCATCTTACCATCGCATTTAACTGGTTTTAGTGTAACTCTTTCCAGTTAAACATTTAGATTATAGCCATTCTTTGTTTTCCAAATAAGGTCATGTTTATTGCCCTTGCCCTTAAAAAAAAAAAAAAAGAGCTGCATTCTCAATAGTGAATTTAATACACTGCTCAAAACAGTGAAGAACTTCCTTAAAATAGTAACTACTATGCTATCTAACTTCTTTAAAAATAATGTCACAGCATACCAAATGCTGCTCCATTTGCATTTCATGCTGATATTGCAGGTCTTAAAGAGGTGGGAAGATGGAATTGGTAAGAATTTGGACTTGAAACCTACAGGTGAATGAGTAATTTAAAAGTATTTTGAAATGGGAAAGGCTAAAAAGTGGAAAAATTATATTTGGAGAAACCAAATGAAATATGTTCATAGGCATAGGGGGTGTATGCAAATGTGATATATGCAACTTGCCATAAGTGAAAAGTCAGAATTGGTTTATTTCTCTCTGGCCCTGCAGAAAAACAATGCTTTACCATTTAAAATAAGAAGACACTCATTACCAGTCTACAGAAACTACTCTTAAGCTGTTGCATAGAGCAGGAGCACCATCATCTGTACATCATGAATAAAAACTAGTAGAACTGCACTGTGGCAAGATTCTTCTTGCATGTTTGTGCATGATACCTATTTTTAAGGAAGAATGTGAAATTTGTCCCATAATTAGAAATATTAGCTTTAAATTACTTCAGCATTTTGGTCTGGATAATTACAAAGTTTTTACTTGTTTTCAAAATCATTTAGTTAAAAACTGATAAACAAAGTAAACAGGTAAAAATATTATGTTGACCTTGTTACTTTGAATGAAGATTCAGCTTTCCTGTTAAATAAACATCACACAGAACACAACAACCCCAGATTCCTTTTAGCTATATGTAGTTCAGAAGAAAGTGTACACATTACACTGCAGAGAAATAGATGGTGAATAATGAAGCTGTAATATGGACAAGGTTGGTTGGACTTGGAACACAAACATGCAGCTGTCCTGGTACATGCACTCCATGGACCAGTTGGATGTGTGCAGGTCTATGTGTTAAAGTACTGATAAAGAGGGTCTTCTTCACACACAAAACTAGCTCCAGTGAGACAAACCTAAATGGAAGATAGAATATATGATGGTTGCCACTATGCCATGTGTTTCTGTCTTATAAAATCCTGTTCAAAAGCAAGGAGAAGATGAAAAACACTGTCTTGCTTTACTCTTTCGTTCCTGATCTCACAGTATTTCTGTAGAAAATTGTCTGCAATTATAACAGGGATAAGAAAAACTGGTCCAACTACTTTCTACTAATGCCTGAGTTAAAGGTTGCTTGCTGCTTGTTACTGAAAGAAAGTGTGCCCTAAGGGTTCCTGGCCCTTCTGCCAACCTGCGCCGTGACCCTGTGCTGGGCCATTCTGCCATGCTGGTGCTTGGCTTGGAGTTCATACTAATCAGCCCCTACACCACTTTTGACAGAAATTGGTTACCACCTGAGAGAACTTTGATGCTTATATCTAAAGAAACATTCCCTGAGTGCTAAATCTCTTCCTCTCTACTGTTATCCATGGTAAGGTGGAAGGTTTTTTGATGTGATGTTCAAATCTATTTTCATTTTATTCTCTAGCACATCCATCTTAGAGGTTCACAAAGTCAGCAGAATCTGATTAGGAAGCCGTAATGTGACAAATGAGCCCATCATTCAGCAGTGTTGATCCCACCCACAGAGATCACATAACACCAATGCCTTGCTTACTAATGTCTGTAACACATGCAGTGAAGGAATGAGGAATGAGTAAATAAAAGTTTTATATGTCATCTGAAATCTTTATGGAGTCAGCCCATCAGTGCATATCTGATTTCACAGGAAAAACAGCTTAGTGGCACAGAGGATAAAAGTAGGAACTCAGTGTTTGAACCACTCTCGAAAGCAAATTAAAAAGAGAATGCTTTGAAAAGCAAAAGGGCCATATTGAGAGGACAGCTGCATTTGTCTTGGGGGAAGAAATTTGCAAAGAACCTTTGAATTTAATGTTTGCATGAAAAGAGCACTGGTGCACTTTTAGTGTGTGACATATTATAGTTACGGTATGTGTCAACTAGCATTTAACTGGTCTCTTGCAAATATAATTACTACTACTCTGAGTTATTTGCATACACTTTCTACAGAGGATACTGAAGTTTTTGGCACTAACTTGTGCCACACATCTTCAACTCTTATGTTTGGAGCTAAACCTAAAACTGGTATCATTATGATAACATGCAGCTGTTTCTCCAGAGATTCTAGTCTGGTGGTGTTCAACTCACTTGTAGGAATCAAGTTTAATCTTTTGAACCTTAATTCAGGCAGCACATTGACTGTTAAAGAAGCCTGTGTTTTTCTGTGTTCTTAAAAACAAGACAAATCACTGTGATGGCAGATGGCATGAGCAGGCTGATGCACTGTAGACAGGAGAGGTAGTTCAGACCACATTCCCTACAGGAAAGAGGAACATAACACTGCAGACTTCTTCCTTAGATGAAGAATAGTGGAGATCAACAATTTCAAGTCCATTTTCCATTTATTGTTATTGGAAGACTTCAACTTCATAGACAAATATTTATTTTCTCAATAAACACCCTGCTTTGGTTTTGCCCTTCTTGAGAGTGTTCTATTCTTCCCAGTACATGTACATTTTGAAACGCTTCCTCCTCTGAGAAATCAAAAGGAACTTGTGTCCTTGGTTAGCAAAAACCCAGTAAGCTTACATGTGGTTTATCTTCGGAGTACTTGAAAGATTTTTTTTTGAAGTGGAACTTTTTAGAGGTTAACACAAATGTCAGCCTATGAAGAGGAACACTTTAGCAGTAGATCTATTTATTAACACACTGGAAGCTCCTTTTACTTAGGTCTGCTTGAAGTACGACTACAAACGTGTTCATACAAACTTACGTCTCCCTTACCTGTTTCACTCCCAATTAAAGGCTGATTTGCAAAATGCATGACCAGTTCCTTCAAGCTGGAAAATTCATTAAACCCAAATTTGAATGAAGCTCCTGTACGTTCAATGTGGAAGTGTTTCACAGAATCTTTCCCCCTAAAATAAAAAAGGAAAATCTGTCAAGGCACAAAAGCCAAAGGTATTTGGCATACCCAGTCCTTAAATAGCTGCTTTGACTACAGGAAATCTGGCCCAGATCACAGGCTGACAGTCACTGTCCCAGCAGTAATACTAATGCCATTACTGTCCCTCACTAATACTCAACACTTCTCAGAGTCAGATTTTAATTGCTGCTTTACAGATATGAGATGATGAAAGCCTAAAAATGCCAAGTGACTTAATTTAAATCTTGTATCAATAAAAAGATTCACAAAAAAAAGATTTCAAACCTTCTGTCTAAGCAGGATGATATCCCTTCGTTCACTGGGTTTTAGTCTTGATATTACTTGGGATGCGTCTTACTTTTTAGGTAGCATCCCAACCTCATTGAAAATGCCTTCTGTTTCTATTCCAAAAATAAACTGTCTCCTTTTTGCACCCAAACAGGGGTTTAATAACACACTTCTAAATACCTAAGGCTTTAGAATTTATCTGCCTTTTCTCTGTACTTGGACGAATGGTTCCTCTATGATGGGCACTGTCAAACATGAATCAGAGTCCTTTGTCTGTGACAAAGGAAGTAACACTTGTTTATGAAACCTGATGGTATTAGAGAAGTGTGCAAGGCTTCACTTCCTGGATGGGCATTATTTTGACATCAAAAGACAGTGAAGCACTTATTTCACGTACTTCTCCGGTGACAAAATTACTTTTGTTAATGTTACTAGCACCCAAAATAGTTCAGAGTAAACTTTGAGCAAAAACTTACATAGCAAATGTATTGAAAATATGGTGAAGAAAGAGCTTTTCTTCAAAAAAGTGTCTTTTCCATTGTTTATTGCCACTTCCACTGAAGATTATGATTTCAGTCACTGGGTACTTAAATACTTATCTCTGAACAGTACTTTTGATATTATTAAACATGCCTCTGTTGGCTTCCCCTGTTTTGTGCTACGGTCAGCTGGGGCACAATGCCTGCAACGAGCCAAGTGCAAATGCTCCTCACCAGCAAAGAGTAGCTGTGACTCTGCTGCAGTGACATGGTTTTCCATGTTTTCAGTTAATTTCACAAGAAATACAATTTTGCAATGAGAGCAGCTTCTACTCTGCTTCCTTTTCAAATTGGCTAATTTAGCTGGGGGAGGGGATTTGGGGCAATATGTGATCTCTCTTCCTATAGCTGTCAATGAAACCCTCAAGGGATATCTAAGCATTTTTTCCATTAAGAAAATACAAAACTATAATAATGACTGAAGCTCCTTGTGAGGCAGAGGCAGAAAGTAAAGTAAAAGCTACAAAGATATTTTGGGAGAGAAAGAAAACGAAAGCTGGAATTGCTAAATTTATCCCTTCTCCAAAAATGTATCAGAACTAAACTGAATTACTTATTCTAAAATAAAGCTTCAATATTACTCAAAAAATTGAAAGGAAAATGTAAAATTAAACAGTAGAAAATAATTAAAACATTCTAAAATCAAAATCAGTAGTAAGGGAGCAGTACCACCAAAAACTAATTTAACAGAATAAAAGATCAAGCTCCAGATTTTGCTATTCAGTTCATATGGCAGTGCAGCAAGTACTCTTGTTACCGCATGAAGAGCTGAACAGAAGATTGGAATGGGCCTGAAGTAGACTTTTCTAGGTCTTCCTAGGCTACAATTTGTTAAAGCGTCAAATTACTTTTCATTAACACTTTTATTTTGCATTAAAAGACGAACTACTTAAATTTCCTTTTATTACAATACATTGTTTCCTGAATATTCTTTAAAACTAGCTTCAAGGTATTTTTTTAATTGTCTGAGGTAGATTATCTCAAATAATACTTAGTTACATTTTAAAGTCAAAAATATTAATGAGAAAGATAAAGAGTGATTTAAAATTACATTTTTTTTAAGGAAAGATATTACTTATAAATGTCACGATTCTTTTTACGAACACTTGCACTCAATTCAGTCATAGCTACTCTGAATACTCATTTTAGAACATCACCTTCAGATCTGTTGGGTTCCCCTGAAGCTCCTTGTATAAATGGCTGTCTGTAGTGGTAATGATTTCAACAGGGTATGTATAGGCACACTTGCTCCTTAACATTCTGTCAGAAATGGGTGAAACAGCTCATAGCTGCCTAGAACAGGGTATGTGCAAATTGCACTTCCAAATTGTAACAGCTCCTGGCACTGCACATGCAGAAAGCCCCACTCTCAAGGCCCTACCCTGTGTTCCTATCGAGGTTGTAAATAACCAGCACCATTACACTGTTCAAAATTACTTCAGCTTAAAAGTTACTGTGATTCAGAAGAGGCCACTAATTGTTCCGAGGCTCAGTTCGAGCCAGAAATGAGCTTGAATGCACTAGCTTCAAATTTCATTCTAGAGGCTGCTTATATCATACAGTAGCCAAAGGCTAAGAATGTATTTAGGGTTGGTTGCCTTCTTTCAGCTGGTGTGGCCTTCTAAAATACCGTGGCTTCTCTCCTTCTTGGCAGAGTCTTTAAATGTGATTCAGTACTGATGTACCTGTGCTCTGTATTGGTTCTGTCCTGAATTCACGTAAATTGCTGTAACTGACTTCAATGGCCTGACATCTGTCACTTGCAAAATGCTGTTTAAATCAGTCATGCATTACTGGCTATGACTGAACCTTAACCCACAACAGAGAAGTAAAACCATCCAGTTCAAAACTGGATCATTATTTGGAGATGAGAGTTCCTATTCACTGATTCAGAAACTCATGAAGCTAGTACCTGTTAAATGGTATGTTTACTACTATCACCATCATGAAAATTTTCTACTCCCCTCAGCTGTTTCTTAAGTTCTTGTAACTGCCATACAGATGTTTATCATACAGATTGAAAATCTACAGCCAATCCATAAATTATGTTTTCTACCAAAAAGGTGAATTCATAATTTGGAAAAATGAGAGCAACTGTCAAATCCAGTTTCATTTTTTTTCCTCTCTAACAAAATGTCATTCAGTGGGATCACACCATTAGGAATATATTCCAAAGTAGTTGGAGCCCTAGGAAAACACCTGTAGGGTGTCAACGCATGAGGCATGCAAACAAACATGGAGTAGGTGCCATGTTAGATTAATCCACCCTTTCCATATCCTACCTTACAGAGAGGGAGTACAAATCTTCCCTTTCATTACTCTTCCTCAAAAGATAGCTTCCATCCTGCCCGTTGGAAAGCAGCAGCGCTTCTGCTGCATGTCGGGTAAGATTATCATGGTACCACCTGGGAAGACACAATGGGTTAAAGCATCGTTCACCCAGCTGTGAACTGGCAGCTGCTGCTGATTTTTGGAGCAAGGTTAGAGAAAGAGGAAGAGCTGCAAGAGCACTGCTACAATTTAGAGTTACCGTCCTACTCACAGGTTACACAGATCTGTGCCCCCTTCGACAGCCTCCTTTCGACATGCTCAGAAAACGATTTCTTGTTAGCGCAAAGTTGTGTACAGACAGCTGACAGTTTGAATCTAAAAACCCCCTGCGCATTTTACCTGTATGAGCAACAAATTACCAGGGTCTCTGCTGGTAAGGTGAAAGCAATTTTGGGAGGTATACAGAAACTTTTGTCTATTTTCAGAATCTGTACTTCCTGGCATATGTATACGCTTTGGTGCACTTCCTCTTCTGGGGCCAACGGGCAGCACTTAAACTCCTCACAGACTCTGTATTTCCCGCAACAAATCTGCACTACTAAGACCTGCAATTAAACATGCTTGCCTAAGCTTAGAATAAAAGGGATCAAAATTAACTGACAAAATTTCAGTGTAAATTAAGAAATCTCACCATTGTTGTCACTTGGTCACACAGTCTGAGAAATGGAGGAAAACATCTAAACACCTGCTTCGGTTTAACTTCAGTGAAAATTAACTTCATTTTTCATACAAAAGAATTTGCAAGGAATTCAGAGGGGGGAAAAAAAGAAAAAAAAAAAAAAGTCCTGCAAAGAAGTCTAGGAAATGTTGTTTATGGCTTTGTTTCTATTCATTTCCATTGAATTTCACTCTAATATTCCACAATAGAAATACCCAACTTCTCTCAATAGACAAGGATCTCATTAGAAATGAACCTGAGACTGAACACAAAAGAAGGCTGCAGCTGTAAAAGGTTGGAACTCCAATCCTGTAAGACAGGCGTGTACAGATATTAACAGTAGCTACATACACACACTAGAACCTCTGTGCAGAAGGAGGGAGGGATACTACACCCAAGGCACGGTTCTGCAGGGAGCAAGCTTCCCTTGCCTGTATGTGGAGTGCTGCCAGGTCTCCTTTCTCTTCCTTTAAACTGCGTGTGCCCTGTTGTAGCATTGAGGTCGAAGTCTGTTACTGTTACAGCCAGAGAAATAACACTGAAAGCAGAAGTGTCATCACAGCACTTTCCAGAATTTTTATAGTGGCAGTCTTTAAAGAGAACGCAGGTGTAATTGTATACTCTTTCTCTTTATCTGTTCATTGCAAGCTGCCACTAAACTTGGCATGTCACATGAAGTTTTAACTCTGAATTTGGACAGCTGCCTAGTTGAAAGGCCAGCTGGCTGATAAATTGCTTTATGAGAGCCTCCAGACTGTTAACCCAGCGGAAGACAAGATCCATATGAAACTCAATACAGACAGGGTATTGCTGCTTTGGCTCTAGACCATGGCCCATGGGCCATCTACACAGTAGAATAAAATAATGAATATTTAAAGATCAAAGTGTCATTCTCTGAAACACCTGTTAGACAAAATTCGCTTTGGGATTAACAGCCCAAGTAAGTAACAGTCAAAGGTCAGATCCCTCCTGATGTGAAGAGGATCATATCAGCATGGACACTTGGCCAGACCTACAGCTGAGAAGGTAACACTGTGTTTGGGGTGGGACTTCATAACACTACTTCTCTCACTTCTGTGCAAAAGGAGACCATGCTGAGAAAATCCATAAATGGTCATTTGCATGAAGGAGGCAAATTTAGTTTAAGGTTGCTTATAAGTGTGCTGTTACCTTATTTCCAAAAAAGCCTAGGTCACTTAGGTTTAAAAAATGTTATGTTTAAATCCCTTTAAACATAAAAGGCCAATGACTAATGAAATTTTACCACTATGCAAAACAAACAAACAAACAACTCCCCTAACCAAAACCCAGCAATAAAACCCCACTCTCTTAATTGAGAAAATAATGTCGTTTGAAAGTGCAGTTTTGCTGACAAAGTTGCACCAATCATCTTGCCTCAATATGCTGTCTCAGACAAAAATCCCTCAAATGTTACCGTGTTCCTCTTGCTCAGCTTAAAAAGTAGAAGTGAATGTGAGGCAGTACTGCAGCTCTCAGTGTTAAAGGAACTGTTTGACATACTATTGGGGTATTTTTCTTCCTGACTGTCACAGATGGTTCAATTGGGTTACTTGAATATCCCACTGTGAAAATGGCCACACAAAACTCGTTGCAATTCCACAGACACGGGTAAAATTTTGAAATGGTGTGGAAAATTTAGAATTTTCACCACAGACCACCAGGAAAGTAAACAAATACATACCTGTGGACAGTCTGCTCTCCCAATCAAACCTGCCTGATGATACAAATAAACAGGGCTAAAAATAAACCAAAACAGTTCTGTGGTTGGACACTACTAGGAATACTTCAGGTAAATTTAAGTATTTGTCAGAGGGGGAATTCTTCTATTTGGCTACTTCAGATAAAAAAAATCTCTTAAGCAGTTCTTTGAAACTTACAGGCAAATCAAGATGGGAGACATGGCTCATTCAGCAAAACATTGTAAAAGGCAGCCACATTTACATTAAGCTTTGGTTGCCTTCTGAGCGATACGTGGGGCAGGAAAGTGTTGATAGAAAACATAATACTGTATCTACCTTTTTGCCTTCTTAAAACAAGATATTAATGAGAATAAAACACTTTACAAATGCCCATCTGTCTGAAGTCCCTAGAAAGGCCTTCAAAAATCTTAAGTCTTTGATTTTGAACCATGGTGCATATCTTCCATATTGGGCTGTTTCTGAAGCTCCTTCCAAAAGTCATCTTTATTGAGTCTTGTATTCACTACAAAAAGCCATCCAGGAATATGCTCTGTACTGGGACACTCTTCAGACTGAAAATTGTCAGTAGTGTGAAGATTGTCTGGGGTTCCTGATTCAGATTTCTCAGAAGAAACACGAGAAGAAAGGTAGGTGAAAGTCCTTTCCTACTTTAAAGCCCTTTCTGCTGGCTACCCTTAGCAGAGCACATCCTCCTCTCTGATATGTGTACGTACTTCTGAGAGGTTTTTCTTTTCTAATAATTTCATTTCTCCTGCAAAAAAAATCCATGTCCTCACCTATTTTTTCTTCCTTCTCTACAGTTTGACTAGCAATGTCAGGTTCAGAGTTTATAACTGCTGTCATATACCCGTTCTTGTTACTTTAACTTTGTCCTGAATGATATTAAATCTCTTTATCCCGTACATGTAAGCACGTTTGTGTTGTAAGAGCGTGTTGTTGGATGACCATATTCTTCTTCCTGCTCTTCGAAATGGAAGAGTCTGCTGGGCCAATGAAAGCATGTCTTAGGACAAGCATGCACACCTAGAGAGATTACCTTTGTTCATCTTCGAAAAGGAAAGCATTTTCAAAAATTAGCTTATTCTTTAGCTCAGATTGCATTGGTGACAGCGTAGGAAGGACTTTACTGGCATGGCTGTTAAGAGGAGAAACAAATGAAACACCCAGTGCCACAGAGAGACAGAACTCATCAGAGCACACAGCTTTGCCCTAAGGAACTGCTCATCCATTCAGCAGTGGGGTTCCCCTGTGGAGTAAGCTGGGGACTGACCCACTACAAGCCACATCTATTCTGGCAGCCATATCACTGCAGCTATGCTAGTCCTCACAACTCCAGAACAGGATGCACTCATGTTAAAATCCCTTCTTGCATTAAGATCTCTGTGCAGTCAATACCATAACTAGAGCAACCTACACTGTGGTGACGATCACAAGTGTCTCACAGCAGAGCTTGGGGTGGGAAACACCCTCGTCAGGTTAGAATATTCTCTTCAAAATGTTCTTTTCAAGGAAAAATGTTCATGACATTCTATTTCTATGTCCCCTGCAGATCAGAGAGCCCTCAGGTACAGCACTTGTCCCCTCTGGTAATGCTGTTTTCAAAGAAATCATTTGGATATGTTGTGTAATTCTGCCCGTGTAAATAGGGGCTGGTGAATAAACTTGTTAACTGGCATCAGGTGGATTAACTATTTAACAATAACAGAGTACACAGGAAGTGTAAACACTCATCCATGCAAGAATGAAAGTTGAGTGACTGGGACAATTCTCAGCCATTTCTATGGGCAAACTGTGTAACACCTGGCACAAACACTCGCTTTTCTTCTCCATAAAAAGAAGAGAGCACAGCTCCAAGTTCTCACTGGTATTTGGTTTTAGCGTCTAGAGTGGCAACTCTGAGGTATGCTCTGTTGTCAGAAAAATGCAATAGGCAGAGACCACACTTAGTTTTTGTGTCCCTACCAGATTATGTTCTTGGACAGTTATAGCCTGGATAGAGTTAGAAAGTGCGCACACGTTTGGCTTGTTTTTGTAAAAAGTCAGGCAATTCAAAGTTCCTCCTCTGAAGAAGGAGATTCTTGGTATTCAGCTGGGTGAACCCTCCTTTCCCAGAAGCTCGCTCTCCTACTGCAGAAGGTGCAATACTGTTGGTGCTCCCCGGTGGGTGACCATCCCTGTGGAAAGAACCTTGGCTGCCTGAGCTGCAGAAGCCAAGCAGAAACACAGCAAATCTAATTCCTTTCTCTTCCAGCTCTGAAGGGTAACAGCAGTGGGAAATGGTCCAGATACGCCTGCAGTAGGATTTCCCTCCAATATTATTCACAGCAATTCTTTACCCTGTAGTTGTTTTGTTGTTGTTGTTGTTGTTTGTTTGGGAGTTTGTTGTGGTGGTAAATGTTGGCAAGTTTTGCACATTTTTTTTTGTATTAAAAAACATCTTCTCCCAGAAGGAGTTGAATATAATAATAATAGGGACAAAGATGTATTCCCATTCTTAAGTTAAAGGAGTGGTGTAGCGTAGTGCTTGATGGAGTGCCTGTACCTCATGTCACTAAGACTGAAGTTTTGGCAAACTGATGTTTTTAATGGTGTATGAGTTGACAGAGATCTAGAGAACCTACAAAAGGGCAATAATGTTAAGACAAAAGTTACAGGTGGCAGGCAACCAAAATTGGTACTTATTAGACATCCTTTCAATGTGTCACACTGAAACACTTAATCACACACCTATGTAAAGTACTTTGTTGGAATACAAAGATGCCATTACATAGGGAAAAAAAATTAAAATAGAAATAAGAGGAAATAACATCAGTATATCCAGCCTTAAAGTTCCTGTCTTCTAACTGTAGACTTTCACTCATTCAGCTTCTGCTTTTCACTTCCATTTTCTCTACCCCTTCTTTCAACCACCTTCATTCTGATTTTCACACAGTCTTTTGCCCACTTACTAGCCATTTTAATTTTTTGCTTTGTTAAAATTAGAAATATAGATGAATAAAAAAGTTCTTATGACCGTGTACTCTGATCCTGCCATACACACTCCTTAATTCTCCAATTTTGTTATCATTTGATCTAGGCCTGTGCCCTAATTTATATTTATTACTAAAAATAAGCATGAAGCGCACTGTTCAGTCTTAAAAATATTGTCTGTCACGGTAGTAGTGTCAAACCAGAGGGTCACAAAAGCTGTGTTGCGAGGGGTGACAATGAAAGCTTGGACTGCAAAAGGAAAAAGGCTACAAAAACTTGTTTTCTCTTGCCCCACTCCTTTCATGACCAACAGACAAACAGTGTCACCCAAACTACTTTGTATAGGAAGGGAAACTTGGGTGACGAGATATTCCACATTCTCATCTCTTGCGCAAATAGTGGGAGCTGCATTGTTTGGAATTCCCCAAACTCACATCATACGTGATCAGTTACAGGAGTTTCACACTGCAGTACCCAGGCTGTTCCTTCAGCTGTAACCACAATAAGTGCAAGGGAGAAAAAAGGATTGACTGCACAATAACCAAAGAGACCTTCAAAAAAGGATCCCAGTGTCAGTTTCGTTTTCCTTTAAGCCAAGATGCTTATTTCTCTTTTGATAAACTTCACTGTTCCCTTTTAAACATTTTGGTAGATTTAGGGACAAAGTTAATGCATGAGGCAACAAGTTTTTAACAATGTGTTCTAATTTTGATCTCCCTTTTCACTAGGAATTAGGTCCACCTATATACACATATCTTCACAATGAAACTGATGGTAATCTGAATTTTCACTACATTGCTGACAACTTCCCATTTTTGATGAGCTGCCAATCTGGTAAACTATGAGCATATCCTGGTACTCAGCCTCCTTTCTCGTAAAAGGAAAGGAAAAGTCCTTCCCATTTCACACTTCAGATCTTCTCTAACTTCGTTAATTTTTGCACCATAGAACAGCTCTAAAATAACCTGCTTCAAATTCTCCCCCAAAGGCTTTGATGTCAAAGCTGCTATTCATTTCAATGACTGTTGTCTCTGTTGATTTTTACTAAGACACATATTCCTTACCAAAACCGAGTCTCAGTTGTGCTAGAAAATATGTTGGGTGTCAAAGGAACTTAGCATTGTGGTATTATCTGGGACTAAGGTTAGGTTGGACAACCCTTGTGTTGGCTGAGAATATTATGGTCTGCAGAGTGACACACCTACTTCTCATAGCCAAAGAAATATTTATGTGAAGAGAACTTTCAGACTATGCTACAAGATTACTTGCTGTGTGAGGACTTATTTTCCCTCTTTAGGAAAAAAAAAAAAAANGGCTTTAGAACTAGCTGAAAAGAAAGGGCCCTGTTTACTTGTTGGATAATTTGAAGGTATTCTTTGCCTGGCATTGCACCTTTAGTGAATTTAACTCAACACACTTCCCCAAAGGAGATGGTTAGGTGAGATTCCATGGTAGGAAGAAAAGTTTAGGTTTTCTATTGAAGTGCAAATAAAATAAGGAAGACACAGCTTTAAAAATGCATATTTGTATCATTCTCATTTGTACTCTTTCCTTTTTATGGATATCACATTAGATATCACATCAAGCTGCAGTCCTACAAGATCATCTGTGAGGATGAACTACTCACCAGTGAGTGAGTCTGTTATTAGGCACATGTTACTGGCATAAATCAACTCAGACCACACTGTATAAATTACCGAGTCTGGTAATTGGCAATCATGCTTCCCACAAAACTGCAAATAATTTTTTCCCTTCTTCCCTGAAGAGATTATTTTAGGATAAGCACAATCTTACAGATGTAAGGAAAAAGTATATAATGGTCACTCTGGGTACCACTGCAAAGTGACTTAATATCATGACTGTTAGAAGCTTCAGTTAACAGGCATTTCTTTTAAAGGTTCTTGTAAATATGGGAAAATAGCAGTGTGGAGATAGTAATTCCAAGTCATTTTATTGCACTTCTTCACTAAGCGAATTAATCACAGAAGCAAGCACTGAGCTGGTCCTAATCCACATGTACTCAAGAAGCAAAACAGATTTTTTTTTCATCTATTCTTTTTGAACGCAGAGGTGGCACCAGAGCCTTTTTGCTTTGTCAGAATCATCACTGGCTTTTCTTTTGCTTTGCTGCCACTGACCTTATCCTGCCCACCTGTGCTGCTCCTCCAGCCCTTATCTACGGCAACGCCACCAGTGACCAAATGACCCAGGCCTTTCTCCTGTAAAAAGCAAAACTAACTGGCGAGCAAACTGGGACAGGGTACAAGGTGTGTTGCAAAATTCAGCCTACCTTTTTGTCCTGGGGTTTTGCTTTTCAGTGAGTATGATGACCTTGCCATGTCTGGTAATCAAGGTGCCTTTGGGAAGCCTGCTGCCTCCCAGGGCCCAGCAACCAGCATGGGAGTGGAAGATAGCTGGAGGGATGGCACAGGGAGGACAGTAGCTCTGAGGACAGGCTCTGGGTTTGGTGCTCCCTTGAAACATACGAAAGCAGCGCGGCACAATCTGGGCTCTCCCCAACAGAGGAGGTTTCAACGCCGCAGAGGTTCTCTGAGGGATGCTGTACCCCCTGCCGCTAACTCCCCATTACATCCAAAACGCCTGCCTGCTCTCTCGTTTTTCTATTAGTTATTTCTCCCACTCTCCTGTGGCCTTCCAGCCTTTCACACCTGCAGGGACGAGGTGCTGGGCTTCTCCGAGGGGACTGCACACCACGCCCGAAGCTCCTTGAGCTCGTTGAGGCGGCCCCCGGGTTATCTTATCCCACCCTCCATTAGCGAAACTCAGCAGCAAGAGCCATCAGCTCTCACCCCGTCAGCTCCCGTCGGGTGCCCCGACACCCTCCCACGGGGGCATTTATGGTGTCCTTCGTGCGGGGACCCGCTTACCCGAGCGCCGTCAGCTCCTGGTCCAGCGGCGCGGCGGGACGCGGCTCCCGGCGCTGGTTCATCGTCCCGCCGCGGCTTCTCCTTCTCCTTCTCCGCCGCCTCCGCCCCGCCGGGGGACGACACCCGCCCGCGGCCGCCTCCGCGGGACGCTGAGGAAGTGCGGGGCGGCACCTTCCCGGGCGGGCCCCATCCCATCCCATCCCATCCCATCCCATCCCATCCCANTCCCATCCCATCCCATCCCATCCCGCCCCGTCCCGCCTGCCCCGAGCTGCTGACCCCCGGTGTCCCTCGGAGGGCCGCCTGCAGCCCCGTCCGCCGCGCTCTGCCGTCCTGCTAATGCTTTATTTGATTCCCACGATAATTCAGATTGTCAGTTCCTTTGATCTGTACATGCCAGAAGTTCGTATTCCAAAGTGTTTCGCTGTACATTCGTTTTTCCTGCAATCAATGAATGCCCCTCACCTCTTCTGTGTCCGACAAAGTACTGAACGAGGAAACCTGTGGAGGGGAGATCTGTTTTAATCCTGTAAGTGGCAGATGTTCAATCCTGTCCCTACCCAGCCGCCAGAGTCCCGGGGGGTCGTATGTTGCCCCTCCAAGCGCAGCTCTCTGCGGTGTGGAATTGGGGCTGGATGCCTGGGAAGGGGGATGCTGCCTGTCCAGGGCCTGAGCGACGGATTCCTCCGGTGATCGTGCAGGGGTCATGCTGTCTCTCGGAAACAGTAACAGAAACATCACTCCTGGAAAGATAATTTTGAAAAGGCAATGAAGTTTTATCAAGAGGACTGAGCTCTGTGGATGAGAAATTTCTGAGTGTTGTCTGGCATGTGCCCTCTCCAATACTACAATATTAGAAGCTATTTGTATTCCCCAATACTTCGTGGGCAGTAATTATTACAGTTGCGGCAAATTCTTTAATGAACTTCTTTGACAGAAGGACAGACTCTAGAAAAAAAAAAAAAAAAAGGAAATGACAGAATGATGTTTTCCAGTCATACTGAAGTTTTCACCAGGTATCCTGTACTGAAAATACGTTGTTTCCAGAAAAACTGTTATTTAAAGAGAACGGAACAGGTAATTATTTTCTCACAAGCACTCCTATGAACCATACACTCAGTGTGGAGCTTAGAGTCATTTGGATCAGGCTTGCTTAGCCTGCAGCTCCTGCTGCTCTTGGGGAATCAGTTTTGAAAGAGATTTTCTAGCCTCCTAAATGGGAAAAGCTTCAGAAAGATTTCATATATCAGACCAGACTGTCTTGCTGTTCGAGCTTCTGATTGTGGCTGCGAGGTGCTCTGCTCCTGTACTTGATCGTTCACCGTGACAACAAAACATTCATTTGTACATAAAGATTTCACAAATAAGCTGGGGTGATTTTTTTTTCTTTATTAGGAAAAATTTTTTTTCATGGTTAGAAATAATTTTTCCTCTTTCTGAGTTTGCTCCTTCCTCTATTGCTTATTGAAAGCTTGTGGCCTGAGGTTTTTGGTATTCTGACCCTGAAATCCCCAACATTTAGTTAAGTACATGTTTTTGATGCCTCCACTGTTTGCTTGTAGTTGCTGGATAGATTTATTTATGACTGTTCTTCTGTTCTGGAAGCTGCTGTGTTTGATATCATCAGTGATGAAGCCATTCCAGGTTATCTTGTCTGTGTTATTGATAGAGGCAGAAAAGCAGTTATCAAAATTTCTGAGTTACAGAGGAAAAAGCAGAGAAAGAAAAACTAATTAAATTCCAAGCAATGAAGATCCACAACTAAACTTTAGTAAATTGTAATTACATCACAAATTATCTTAAATGTTCAGCAATGCAGGCTCAGAGGGGGTTTCCAGCCCTTCTGTAAGTACATCATCATGTTTTGTGCGCCACTGTGGTGGGAAGGAGTCCCCATCTGGGAGCAGATACTTCCTCTTACTCTGCACCTGAGAGTGCAACATTTCCTCTTCATGTGCAGAAAAAAAAATAAAATTAAAAAATTAAAAAAAAAAAAACAACAACAAAAAAAACCCACAAAACAAAAAAACACCAGAAATCATACTCGTGGGGCACAGATCAGCTTTTTCTTTAACGAAGTCTGCTTGATTTGGGGTTTTCAACATAGGTTAGCCACAGGACAGGAAAGGCTGCAGATTGCCAGCTTGCATTTCGCTAAAGCAAACATACTCCAGCGTCAGGGTTTTGGTCCCTTTCCCAAGCACGGGCATCCCCTCCGGAGAACTGGGCTCCGCGTGCGGTGTGAGCGCTGCGCCGAGCAGACCTGCAGAGAGCAGCCGTGCTCCGGAGCCTGCTGCCCGGCCCCGAGCGCCGCTGAGCACAAAGCGCCCCCAAAAGAAACGGAAGAAAAAGGTGCTTTTTTGAAACCTAGCAGACGCTTTGGCATTCTACTCATCCCCTCATCTGTTGTCAGTTATCCTAAACCGAAGTGTGATTTAATTAAAAAAAAACTAGCCAAACAAAAAAACCCACAATCTCTTGAAGTCTTGTTTGAAAAACTGCACCATCTCATGGGAAACAAACAGACAGATACCAAACCTTATGGTTTTAAGTAATGAAGAAACAGATGGAAAACTATGGCCATTAAATGGGGAGGGCAAGGCTAATAATAGACACATATGCAATTATTCCTTTTGTGTCACACTAGGTTATTCTGGAATGCCATCTTATTAGCAGATTTTAAAATCCAGTAAATGCTTTACATTGCAGCCACCAGATCTCCCAGGCCAGCAGGTGCTTGCTTTTATGATAGTGCTTCTGGAGATTATGTGTTCTGTTTGGGCAGAACTTGCGGGATTGTTAGGCAAGGTTATGTCAAATGTGTCCTGTAAAGTGGTCAGGTCCCAGGATCCTGATGGTTCTTCCATGTTTTCTAGTTTTGATACAGCAGTTGTTTAAAACTGGTTGAAAGTTTTAATTTTTTCAGGTAGATGTAATTTTGTATTTCACTTTTAAGATATATTAAGTTAATAAAGGAGAAATTGCCTTAGATAGCCGTGTGACTAATAAATAGGCATGATTGCTGCAAAAGCGTAATTAAACAACTCCAGTTAATTGACAACTAAAGAACTAAATAATTGGCAGGAAATAATTGAAAATTTAATTTCTTTCCTTTTACTGTTTCACCCTCCGATAACCTGAATAGATTATAAATAGCTGTGAACCATCCAAACGAAACGTAAAGGGAGTGTCTTCACCCAAATGAAACTAAAGGGAACTAAAAGCCATCATTAGCATTGTAGGGACGAGGACCGGGTTGGGACAGAGCAGAGTGGACATCTGCAGAGCACAGGTTTTCTATACAACACAGAGCTGACAATTAATATTTTGTTTTTAAGGTAATTGCATCTGAAAATTTTGCAGGGTCCAAGATATCTAATCTCTATTTCGCTCAGGTATGATCCCATGAAATACCATGAAACCTGCTAAAGCAACTACAGAAACCTTTCCATTTTGTTCACACACAGGTTGAACACTAATATCATCTTCTGAAATTAGCCTTATTCTTCCCTTCTGAATGTGTCAAAGATTGTCTTGGAGTGTTTATTGAAAACTTTTTTATTGGGGGACAATTCACATACTGGATATCAGCATAGTGGTAAGTTTACTTTGTGGATTTTGAGGCACCTGAGACAGGTTGGTTTAATGTATTTATAATTTCCACAGTCAACAAATTTTCAAAAAATGCCAGGTAGCATAGGTAGGAAACACAGAACAGAGGTGAGAAAAGGGATTTGAAATTGCCCAGGTTGCTAGGGAAAAACGGCTTGAAGAAAAATTTTGCAAAAAGAAGGGTTGCTCCTGCCCCATTTTCTCCTATAGTTTGGACTGGGAAGTGCTTCTGTACCCGAAGAGCACTTTGTGTTGCTGTGAAGGTTCATTCCCAGATTTGGATTAGGAACACATCTCCACCTAGACACAGCAAGAGATGCAACAGCCATGTCCTTCCAAGCCTTTGTAGAGTTTTCTGCCAAGTAGAATGGGGATGGCCATGTCACATATGAATATGATTATATATAGCATCCCAGAGATAGTTATTTAATAATTCAGCATTCTGCATACTCTTGCAGATGTGACTTTTGGGGACAAATATAGCTAGCATTTCTAACCAAACCGAATTTCTCCTCTTGTTTGTCCTAGGAAATTCAGCTACCTCTCTAAAGCCAAGTAAAGGAGGATTTTTCTTCTGATTTGTGAAATTAAACAGGGACATGGAAATAAGTACAGGAAGCTTCCCTCGATGCTTGTTAAATTTTTTCCTAGTCCTTGCTTGCTGTGTGCGAAACCAGGAGCTGGAACATTTATACTTTGAGATGATAGTGGGAGATTAAATGCCTCTCGATAGAACAGCTGTGTTATTGCACATGGCTTGGTTTTCACAGTTTCAATAATGTGGATAATGATGTGAAGGTTATCTGTTTCCAGTTTCAGTTCTACAAGGAAAACTTTCTAGGAACTCTGTCAATCTACTGTTTGAAGTGTATATGTTCTTGAAGCCTTCAATGTGTTTTTTGGGTCTCCTCAAACACAATCAGTCTTTTTAAAACTTTCCCCTTTAGAGCAATGTTGTTCTCTCTCAATAGACAATGTGTGTTGCAAATGCTTTTCTGTCCAGCCAAATCCCAGGAAAACACCAAGAAATAAGCCCAAACCTCTAGAAATTATCTTTAAATTAGAAAATGTGAGTTTCAGTGTCTGTTAGTGGCAGCACACATGGGAAGGTGAGGAGAGCGTGTCTTGTTGCCAAAGGCCAGGGTGAGAGGCACAGTTGGAGACAGACAGCTCTTCTTGTGGGCCAGGTGGTCCCTTGAGCCAAGTGACCTGCTGGCAGTTAAGCCTGTGTCCCAGAGGAATCAGACCTGGTTGGCATGTCTGTGCACTGTGACTATCCAGTAATTAAAGATGTAGAGAGGAGGAGCCTGTGTTGCAGTGATCTGGGGTGGGGAGCTGCTTCAGGGTTGGAGACCTCAATGTCCTCACACCTGGAGTTCCTCCAGGGATTTCTGCTCCTCTCCTGCTTGCATATGAAGCCAAGCCATAACTCTGTCCTGCAGTAGAGCCCAGAGTCCCAGTTCCACTTCTATTATGGCTGTCACTTCATCACATGTAGGATTACATAACCTGTCTGACAAATTTAAGCTGGAGACTGCCAAAGCAGAACTGTTCACAAACAACGCCAACATATTGGTGTCCAACAATATGTGACAAAATTGATGGAGATGCAGCACATGCTTTTAAGCTTAGGTAAAAGTGCCATAAAATACAGAATGAAGCTGTTTAAACTAGAAAGGAGGTTAAGGGGGGGAAAAGCTGAGAATAGTTTTAGTTACTGTTTTGTAAAACTGTTTCTTGTGTGATCTTATTACAGCTCAAAAGTGGTTTGCATTTTAATTCATTTTGGCTTTTGCAGTTTCAAAGTTTATGTTCAAATAACATATGAAATTTATCCATGCACTGTCAAACTTGATAGCCCTGTCACTTCATGCAACTGTTTATGGATACAGGGAAAAACTCTAGGAGTATATCAAGAGCTGGGTAGAAATGAGCTAAGGAAAAAAAATTATTTTACCCCCCAAAACTTTATGTCAGTAGTTCTGAAAACATTTCAGTATTGCATCATTTTCTCTTTTATGCTGCTGCTGATGCATGAGCAGGATACTGAGAATCTAGGTCAAAAAGGGGATGCAAATTACTTTCTGAGCGCAGTGATTGCAATTACAATGCCTTTTTCCTGCTGGGGAGGCATGGGTTAACATGTTAACATTATGTGAGCATAATAGGTTATGCTCACATCTAAATAATAGAAACCCAGAAAGCATCTTTCTGAAATTATTGTGGGCATTTTCCAGTGCCTTGTCAAAAGCACAGTTCATTGCCCGTTGCTAATTTAAAGCTGTATATGCCCTGTGGCAGGTCAATTTTTTTCTAAAATTAGTAAGAACCCAAGCTTAGAAAGGGTGCAGGTGCTTTATAATTACTGTTTTGTGGACCCTGATTGGTTTAATTGGTGTTCAATGCATTGTGAATGCCCAGTGTGGATGGCTTATTCTCTTACCAGCGCGTGGCATGAATGACCATTTGCAAGCCAGCAGCAGTTTCATCTTCCACTCCATGTTCAGGCATTTCAGTGAGTTTAAAAACCAACACTCTGTCACATTAACACCCAAGATCAGTCTCCTGTCAGGGTCCAGGTTATAAATAGAGATCCTCTCCAGAAGCCTAATCTTACCTGAGACATCCATCTGCCAGTGCTGCCAGGCATGTTCCTTGCATGCCCATTATGGGGTGATTGCAATGTATCTGTCCTACAATGAGAGGAGAGGTTGTGCACGTTATTGTGCATGGCACACTCTCCCAGCTCGAAGGGGTGAGAGCACATGCTCTGTTGGTTTTGGTGAGTGAGTCATCTAAGGAGGATTTTACGAAAGGAGGAGAGGGCAGTGGAGGCAGACAACCATGCCACACTTTCCTGCAGAGCCTTTGAAATGCACCAGGACTGTAATTTTTCTACAATTAAACTGGGAGGGGGGTCCTTGGGGGAATTTTTTTGCAAGGCAAGTGCATTTGTCCAAGTAGCACAGTAGATGGTATTAAATAATCCTGCATGACCGCGCTGCTTCCCTATAGCTATTTATTGTACCATGGACTACAACAGCTGCACTGGGCTTCCACGTGACATACATGTCTGGTCTGTGCCAACATATCAGTCAATCAAGTCCTCTTATTTATATTGCGACTTTCATAGCAGCAATCTCACCCCACTTCACATGTTATAATTAGACCCTGAAAACCAGTTCAGATAAACACAACTCAGATGTTAAAAATCTCCAAACTGATTCACATAAACAAATAACATAGTGAGGGGCCGGAGAGTTTGGTTTTGATGTGTCCTTGCCACCGTGACTTTGGACCAGCTCTGGTTTGAATAAAATTCAGCTTTCGGGTAGTGGACTTTGGTCATGTTACCTTAAAGCAGAGCAGAGTTCACTCAGCTCAGACCTTGTCAACACTGTGGATGTGCTCCAAGTACAGCCACTGATCTAATTTCATTGCAGATAGGCAAAACTAATCAAAAGACAGTTGTATCCTACAATGCAGGTGCTTGAAATATAAGTTGCAACTGAACAAAGAGAGAATTTATGTATGACCCAAGAATGAACCAGTGAGGATTTTTTCTGGTTGAAAAGGAAGAATTAAGGAAATTGAGATTTGAGACACAGCCTTGATACTAAAGAAAATGGAGGAGATTCTTAGAAACATGGGAGGTGTACTGTTATTATGACCTGATTTGGTTTCAGGAAGTTAAAAATCTCCTCTTTGAACTCAGAAATTCAATTTGCATGTTTATTCAGTCAATGAGTCTGCTTTCTTTCTCTGTTCTGTCAGACTGTAAGATGTAATACCTGGAGGCAGGATTTGGGACCTCTTCTTGACCACCTTTTTTTCTTGGTATTTCTCCACTTTTTACATTTGGAGCATGACATGGATTAGAGGGGAATGGGCTATGTGTGAGCTCCCAGGAAATCTTACGTTTGAGACAAGAAATTCATATGATGCTATCTCTCTATATCATTATTGTTATGAATATTAAAATTTAATTAACTTCTTCCTTGCTTTGAAGGGATTTGATAGTCTGGGAGTCTGTTTGCCAGACATGGAATAAAAACAAAACCTTATGGTCTATAATCTATTGAGAAGTGGAATTATGCACAAAGGCAAAAAAAAAAAAAAAAAAGAACAAAAAACAAACCACCAACGAAACACTTATATCCAGAAAATTTTAGTAATTTAAACTACAATTCTTGTCTGTAATAGCTCAGATCTTTGCAGCCTTAAAAAAAACATAGATTGTCACTTCAAACAGTGGTGGTCAAAGCAAATATGCTATACCCATAAAAAATCGTTTTACTAACTGGTGCAAAAATTCCATATTGCACACATAAAAGTTACTTATAACATAAGAGCTCCATATATAAAGCAGAAGGCTTCTTTGCCATATTTCTGTAAAGATCATTGATCCTGCCCAAGGGAATCATCCTCACAGTCCCAAGAACCAGATAAAAGTCACACTCTAATATAATTATTAAATATACTCCAAAGCTAAGAGATTTACTGCAAAGTAACTCCACCACATCTATGTTGCTGTTTTACTTAATAGACGCAGAAATGTGCCATCTGAGAGCTTCACAGGGTGTGCCAATGTCAGACAGAGATCTGTGAGCTTTCATACTTATGGCATAGTTCAAAACTGTGAGTAGTCAGAAGTCCAGATGAACTGTGTGGTTTGTGTGGCCAAGCAACCCGTACCACAGCTGGGAGCAGAACCCAGGCGCTTTTACAAGCAAGTCCTTTTCTGTATCACTAATGAAAGTTTGAAGGTCATTGACTTCAGGGAAGGAAATGGTATGGCAAAAAGTATTGATGAGATTAAAACTATTTTCAAACTCCTAAAATGAAGTTTAGTTGTTTAGGAGGTGCTGCTGAAATTCACAGTTGGGTTAGTGGGGGTTAAGTAGCAGTACTGAGACTGACAAAAATAAATTAAAACTCCGTAAATGCAAAGTCCACTGAACCAAATGACTCTGAATAAAACATGCAGAATTGATGGAGAGATGTCAGATTTGGGCTAAATGCTTATCTCCTTGAGTTAAAAAACATTATTTTGGTTTTTATATTGGTTGCATGTCATGGGTTGCAAGTCAGAGTATATCAGGCAAAGCTGCAGACAAGCAATCAATCTATAGCAATTCAGCTTGATGTAGCAAAGCTCCAACAAGCTGAAGCAGTAATTCTGTGGCATATTTTGCAAGTAGTAAAAATCCACTTTAATAACAGTTGCAGGGTCATAATCATGTTCATCAAAGGAGAGCTGCACATCCAGCATACCTTGGAGATGTCTCACCAGTGCACAAATAGGGATCTCACTCAGCATCTCCAGAAAAAAAAAACTGTGGAGTCAGATGCGTGGGGGGAAGGTGGGGGCAGTTTAGTTGATGCCAAGAGGGAAAATGTCAGTTTGATTCTTCATCTGCTATCATGGTTGCAAGAAATAACCTAGGCAGCAGGAGCCTCTGTTAGCACTTTGAGAAACAAGCCTTTGCTCATTCAGGATTCAAGGTAAAAACTGATTTTTGGGTTTATAAGTGGCAGGTTCTGCTCACATTTCTGGGCTGCTTCACATTGTGGGAAGGTTAAACTGGCTGCTGTGTGTTTCAGTTAGATACTGAAAACTTCCTTTAGGATCTAAATACAGGGAGTGTAAACTATCTTTCTTGCAAGTTAAACAGCCTGACAGCAGAAAATCTCTATTTTTTTCTGTTCTGCTCTTAAGCTCCATTTTTTTTAACATTAGAAATGTATAGAAATACAGTACATCGAAGCAGAGCTGTCTGAGGCATGTCCAACACTAACACATACATGCCTTGCAAGTAACAGCAGCAGGAGAGGAGAGAGGAAATCTTATCCAGGAGGAGCTGGAACATTCTTGTTATGAGCACTGTGGGTCTGTCAGGCCCTTCAAACCAATACAGAGCAGATTATTATCTACAGGAGCATACACTGCAAGGAAAATAAAGATGGCATCAGATCTCTCATGATCAAACCTCATGGCTTCAGGAAGCCCTTGTATTGCCAGGCTGATGAACAGACTTTTCTTATTGCAGACTTTTTCCTTGCAAAAAAGTAGCAGCCACAGCAAAGTTGATGTGAAAATTTGGTCTGAAACCTTCTACAAAATTGGGCAGATGATGACTGCAACTGAGATATTTTGAAAAGCTATTCTGTACTTGCAGAATATTACTGAGCATGCATTGCAATCAAACCAAGGCAAAAGCAAGCTGGTACTGTGACACCTTGATTAGAGAAGTGGGTTAAGATCTCTGTCGCAGAGCTCTTCCAACAAGCTCACCCAGTGATTTTACACTGGTAAGCAAGGGTCTCACATAAAGCTGGGCTTGGTTTTGACTGTCTTGGTGATCTTCTACTAAGGAGCTTGGAGTGCCAAATTAGCAGGGAGAGAGGGTCCTTAGCCAAGCTGTTAAGTAAATCAAGCCAGGAGAGATTGAAAAATGCTGTTCCCAAGAGGTAGTGTCCATATGCCCTTCTGAATGCAAAGAGATGAGTAGTATTTTAGTGCTTTCCAGAAATACCCAAGTGGAATATTTCTTTTGTAAGGGCAGAAATAGCTCAAGTTAATGAAATGGTAGTAAACCCATAAACCATAGGTAAGTTTTGTACTGTAAGTGCAGTCCTGTGCACTCCTCCATTTCCACTGCTTCAGGCAAAAAGAGGCTCCCAAATCTGATCTTACTCTACCAAATCCAATCTTACCTTGAAGAACAGTTTACTTTAGACTTTCCAGCTGGGCACCAGGCTCTGATGGCTGAAGGCGTGATGAAAAGTAGTTGCTAAAGATTTAATCTGTGCGCTGGAGTGCTGCTGAGAAGTCCAGCTCCCTGCAGAGCAGTAGAGTCCAAAAAGAAACCATTCTTGCAAGAATTGAAGCAAGTAGATAGGCTATTGTGGCAGTCATATTTCTTCAGAAAAAATACAGCATCCAGAGTGGACAAAGTAGAGCAAAATGTCCTCCCTTCTCTAGCAAGGAGGGGTACTGAAACATTATTAGACCAGATGAGAAGAAGCTCCCCTAAGCCAGCTGTGTGCTTGCAAAATCTTGTTGAAGATCCCTTGGTTTTATGATGGATTCTTCCCTGCCTATATTTTATTTCAAAAGTTTCTTTTGGGAATAGAGAATTGTGATTTATTTATAGAGAAGGAAGAAGTCAACCTGCAGAAATATTTCACATTCTGAACAATTTGCTGCTGAAAGTCAACTGTTCAAATAGTTGCCTTTAATGCATGTTGGGAAGAAATTAAACATATGACTGAGAGATGCACATCCAGGAGTTTTCTTGAACAATCATTTCCTTTTCCCTTGCATTGAAACCTGTTTCTTAACCTGGTGTCTTAAAAGCCCTATGACTGGGTTTTTTAGTAAGTACATGAATCTGTCTAGTTTGGGAACAGCCACAGGCCTTCTGGGACAAGGTAGTTCCCCTTTGCATGGATTTCCTCAACTCTAAAGCAGGGATGACTACTCTAACCTCATCTGCTGAGTGCTGCAGGCTGGCAAGCATGAGCTGAATTCTCTCTTTAGAAGAAATAGTTATGTGTTTACTATACTTTATGTAGTAACACAGAGTATTGTGGTTGGATATTCAAATGAAGAACCGTATGGGCTCAAGCAAAGGGTAAGGAACAAGCTGCTAAAGGGGAGAGGGAAAAAGAAAAATCATTTCTTTTAACCTTCCCAATTTCTAACCCATGGAAACCTGCTGCTAAGGACAGCTGAAGGAGTTGCACTGAATCAGCATGTCTCTCAGCTGCTTTGGCCACTCACCCTCCTCGCCCACTCTTTGGGCTCCCCTGGCTATTGCTCGGTCTGTATTTATACCACGCTCCCCAGATACTGCAGTGGTCATGTGGTATAAATACTGCTCGACAGCTATATATTACTCCTACCCCTGAGAGGTCTGAGTATGGCACAAATATGATTTAGCAATGGGTTTCTGTGGTGGGAGAATTTTGAGCTGCTTTCTGACAGCATGACTTCTAAAAACATCACTAAACTCCCACCTTAGGGCTTAGTGCCTGCACATACACTGGAGGAAGTTGGGATCAACTTGGGACAAACCTCTTTTGTTAAGGACAGCATCGTTTTGAGCTGTGCCATGGTAGGTGTGAACTGTAAGGCTTGCTGCTCCTATGGCACCTTTGAACTGAAGGAGAACACAGGATTTCGTGGGCCTGTTTTAGGCCAGAACTGCCTCCCCTTCAGGTGATACAGAATGCAGGTTTGAGATGGTCATGTTTCATCCACCTCTGCTTTTGCAACTGGACACCTGGGCTTGAGCAGGGAAGCCAGACACAGTCAGCCCAGGAGAGTGCTACAGTCTTCTGGATGAGTGATGGTGGTAGTGGTGGTGATAGTCAGGAGCTCTCTGTGCTTCTTTTTGGGGAGCATTAATCAGAAAGGCAAATACTGTAAGCACAAGTGGAGGCACTTGCTATTTTGTGAGTGATCCTGAATATAATTTTAATACAGTCATATGAAATAAAGTCTAACAGGAGTGGAAAAAGAGTTGAGGTAGCCATGACAATCTGTAGTTTCTGTGAAGGGCATGAGAGTCCTGAAATTCTTCAAAGCAATACCTACAGGTTCATCTACTAAGCAATTTCTCTGAACCCCTTCCCTTCCACTTGGGATAGCCTTGCAGCTGTCCAGATGAGCCATATAGCTGGCTTGTCACCTAAATTTAAAGATCAGATCTGAATTTCTGCGGCTGGGGTTAGCACATGATATCTGAAGCCAGAGGAATGGAAAAATGAAATTGTCCTTCTTGGCAGCGGTTTTTCTGACAGCTACAGGGTTGCCCAGTTTTTCTCACCCTCTAGTCTGGATTTTTTTGGTTTGTTTTATTTTTTAATGAGGAGATGAACATGGACATGCTTTCAGCTAGCAGTGGTGCTCTTTGTGCAGTTGTCATGTCATAGCATCCTCTCCTCATCACAGAATCTTGTGGGCAGGAACAGAAATTAAAGGATGCATACCGCAGCTTTAACAGTAGCTGATGCTGTTTGTGGTTTTGCATCTAGACCTCCAAGCTGCCTTGCTTTGGGCCACAAGGTGAGTGAGATGAATGAGAAGTTCAGAGGATCACATCCATGACTTGGGGATTAGTCAGGGACTTCCAGTTTGCCTTTTTAATGAAGGTTGAGCAGTGCTGCTTGCACTGGGCTGTGCCCCTTCCATCTCCCTGATAGACAGGATAAAGCATGCCTTTCAAGTCAAGATACCATAAGCAATTCAACAAAAACAGCACAAGCACCAGCCTTGCCAACAAGGGGGGAAAGCATTACTCTCTTGCTCTTGTGCAAAAATTTTCCTAAAAGAAACCACCTGACAAGCATTTCAAGAGGATGTCCAGGAAAGAGCAGTGATCAGGGGCCAGCACAGGATTCTCCACCTTGCTTCCCACCAATCAGCAGAGCTTACAGGAGTCTTGCAGAGCTTACAGGAGTCTTTCTCTTTCTCTTGCTCCTAAGAAAGCTTGCATGGACTGGGATCCATGAAGAGACTTCAGGAGTCTTTCCTCTCACAGCCCTGTGGAGTTGAGTTGACTGAAGGGGCTTGTGTTTGCAAAGAAAGAACAGTAGGCACTGGCATCAAAAAGACCTTTCAGCTCTGTCACAGTTTTACAGCAGAATACATATTTTGATTTTAGAAAAATGGTGGTAACATTTTTACCTCTTCTAGCTTCTAATTTTAGCTTTAAAAAATCAGCCTTTTCTCCTAGCTGAAAAACTACCTGAAATTCCTCTTGCATTGAAATATGTTCATCTCAATGTCTTCTCACAGGTTGTGTTGCTTGCCCTGTGGGCTCACACTTTCTCAAGACCCTGCTGGCTTGCAGGTGGTGCCACTACTTTTAAAAACAACCGTGTTTTGAACTGTTAGCAGTGTCCAAGCCTTTTGAAACCAAGATTAAGGTGTCTTCCCTGGTTTGTGTGGATACACAGTATTAAAACCCCAAAGCCTTTGAACATTACTGTCACACTGAAAAAAGGATAATACCATGAGAGGAGGTGAAGGGGGGGCAGAAGTGACGAGGACAGAAAATAGTCTTCCAAACACACTCCTTTTTCCCACTTTTAAACTTCTTAGCCAACAATTTCACTGTATTTTAAATGCCTTTACCTTTTACACTGAAGCAGTAGTGAAGGTGAAAAACTTGCTATGAAAAGAAAAATGCAGGCAATGGCATATTTTTTCTAAATTAATGTACTGGGTCTCTCTGAGAGGGAGTCCATTTCCCCATAGCAGCCCTCACAGTGCTGTAGTTTGCATTGGTAGCTAGAAGGGTGTTGATAACACACCAGTGTTTTGGCTCCTGCTGAGCACAGCATCAGCACTGAAACATTCCTTCCCCAGTTGAGGGCAAGACTCTAGGAGGGGGCACAAGTAGGCCAGCTGACTCAAACTGACCAAAGGGATATTCCATACCATATGGCATCAACTCAGATATAAAAGCTAAGGAAAGGAGCAGGAAGAGGGGGACATTCATTGTTTCCAATCATTGCCTGCTGAGAAACCACTACAAGTGTTGAAGCCCTGCTTCTTGGGACGTGACCGGCCATCACTGTGATGGGAAGCAGAGAATAAACCTTGTTAGCATCTGCTTCACTTTTGTGCATATAAATTTGCTTTTGCTTTAGTAAACTGCCTTATCCCAACCCACAATTTGTTGACCCACTTATTCTCTTCTCCCTGCCTGGCTGGGAAGGGTGGGGATAGAGTGACTGGGCAGACACTTAATGTCCAGCCAAGGCCAACCCATTACAATTAAGCATCAGAATAGTATTTTGTTCCTCATTACTTTAGATTAGATAAAATATAACTAATTCTAGAACTATGTGCATTTACTTTATGCTTTGAGATACCACTGGGGAAAAAGTTCTTTGAGAGATCCTGTGGAGAAAGAGCTTTCAAATTACTGAAACTCTCTGAGGTGAGTGGTGGAAATGATGCTCTGGACAAGAGTTTCCAAAATGCCAGCAGAGCAAAGATGGATGAGAGTAGCCTCAGGTCTTGAAGCAATGCACCAAGTGATGAAAGCTGTTTGTGAACTGCTGGGCAACACGAGGACAGAGGAAGGCTCAGATGTTTTCTTGAGCCACCAAACTTGCAAACAAGTGGTCAGGAGCCAGACAAGCTATCAAAAGAGTTATTACAGGGTAGACAGGAACTAGAAATACTGGAGAAAGGACGATGAAAGAAATAATCTGGGATGGAGAGGTGAGAGTCAAATAGCAGGAGAGAAAGCCAGAGCACTGCTGTAGTACCAGCAAGTACTTTTTCTGAGTATATTTAAACAGTTTTCAGTATCTGTGGGTCATGGTATAAACAGTTGCTCCTCCTCAAGGCTAATGTCATAGGAGAGTTAAAAAAAGGAAATTTGTAAATATGTATCAATCTGGGGGATCCTAATGCAACCTATACATTAAGAATATATAATAGATTTGCTCCTGGTTTTAAGTAGGGAATAGCATTACCATTTCCAGAATGGTGGAAGGAAGTATATATATTTTCATTAGAGCAAGAACTCAAATCTTAATCTTAGCCTTGACTAAAATTATACAGCTCTTTAATCTTAACACTCAGTGTCTCTGCAGCAGTATACAATCTGTGGTAGAGAAACTGAACTTCCACTGAAATCTATAGCTTACAAAATTATGTAGTAAAACAAACTCCCTATGTGTGTGCATTCATATGTGTGTAGTCAGGAGGAGGGAAACACCAGTAGGCACGAGTTATGGAAAGATGTCTGAGGAAGGTACAGGTGTATATAGCCTACCTCTTATCCACTGCCTGGGTGCTGGCCAGGTAATAAGCTGGTGGATATTTAGAACATGCAAATTTGATATTTTTAGAGTTTATACATCCAAGATGGGCTGTGCCTTGGAAAACAGAGACTATACAAAACTTTATTCCTTGCACTGTTAGGAAGCAGGACAGCAATGGCATTAGTTGCAGAAGGGCCTATCTGGGTGGAACGGTCACTTTTAACAGAGGAAATTGATGCTCTTGTTTTTCTCAGTAGCCAAAGTGATAATGGCTTATCTCTGTTGGTTTATGGGCAAAGGATTTCAGAAATGTGAGAGGAACAGAGGTCCTCGGATTCTATCAGAAGTGTAGTCAGAAAGCCCCTGATACCTGTGATGTGCTGGAGGCAAAGGGCAAACACAAGGAGTGTACGATGGCAGGAGACAAGCTGGTGAGACCCTGCTCAGCACTCATTACTCCAAGCATACACCAGTGACAGAGAATTTCGTCACGGTTGGATGTGATGATGCACAGCAGCAACTCAGCCAAGGTCCTTGCCCTGCAAGGAAAAAGCAAGGCTTGGTGTTTGAAGGAACCATCTCTCTCTGCAGGTCTTCTCAACTCAATAGCTGCCAGGTCTGTGCATCCATCTTCCCAGATGCCACAGCTGCTGAGGTCTTCAAGGATATGGCTCATGTCATATTTAGGGAACAGCCTTTAATATCACCTTTCCTCAGAGCTTGATCTGACAAGGCACAAGAGGTGATCTAGAGGAGAATTTTCAGCCTCCAAGGCCTCTCTGCCCAGTGGGGGTATTTCTGTTTGAATCAACAAAAGTAATATTACAAAATGGCATATAAAAAACCATAAAAACATTACAGGAAAATTAAAGTCAGAAGAGGCCTCTGGAGATCACCCAGTCCAACTTCCATCCATAAGGCTGTTGCCCATTGTCTGTGCAGCTATGAAGGGCTATTGTATGGGCTTTTAAAAATAGTTTTTGTCAATGCAGTAATTGCATCATAATTCTGTCATTATGTAGCCATAAAAAGCAAAGATGATGGCAAAAATTCAGAGGAACAAGAAGACAAAATGACATCAGAACCCTTAATTCTTAATTCTTAGCACTAACATTTGAGTTAAACCAGAACTTTGAATCCCTAATGTTACCCATTGGGTTTGCATCTGGTCGTTTGGTTAAGTATTCAAAATATGTTAAGTATTCAAAATTAATTGTGTAGTCAGAAGGCATACTGCCTTAATAAGTTACATAGTGCTTGCTCACGTTGGATTTGCAGGCCTTATTTTCTAGATAGTGAAGGGGATGTGGAAAAATGCTAATTTTTTGCAACAATAGCAAAAGCATAATTTCAGAACCTCACACCATGAATGACACAGCTATTTTTGGAAAGAACTGAGGGTCAAACAGCCTTTTAAAACAGGAAGTGTGAGACAATGGATAACCAGTATTATCCATAGCATATGACACAAAAAGAAGAAGAAAATATTAAGGGCAGTCTTTCAGAAAGTTCTTTCTTCTGACATAACCCTTCTCACTTGTATACAAATATATTCAGACATCCTTTTCTAAGGCTCACATGTCAGCTGTGTAGTAGAAATTTTGCTGCTGACATAGGAATTTTTGTGGGGTGGGTATGATTTTTTACTCTGTTGTCCATCATAAGTCCTATTAATCTCATTGGAATGCCGATCCCTGAAGGAGCATCTTGCCTTTGTACACGGAGCAGCAAGGCTGTGTGGGATCCAGGAGTGAATAATGTCAGTTTAATGCAGCCATCAGTGTGGTGAGGAGCCAGAGACTGGCAGCTGGAGCAGAACAGGGCTCAGCATGGAGTGCAGCTGAAAGCAGATTGTAAAAAAAAAAAAAAAAATCAGAAAAAATAACCTGAGCAACAACTAGAAGACAAGCCCAGTACAGACCTCTGTTCCCTTGCAGTGGCTAATCCACTGCAGATGTTGATGAGAGCTGCCTGTTTGTTTGCTGTGTGACTATCCAGAGCCACCACAGACTGAGCATCCATCCCCCTGAATCTCTAATATGGCCCCTACATAACATCCTTCAATACTCTTGAGGCCAACACATCAATTCCCTTCCCTTCTGCACAGTGCTATTCATCCAACAGGAGAAAAGTTTAAAAAAAAAACCCTCTAGAGGTACTAAAAAGTATTTCCTGGGGAGCTGAAAGTGTGGGATAGAAAGGTGTCAAGAAGAAGATGACTACAACCCTGTTCACCATAGTCTCTTTTCCCTGCCGAGTACCTCCACCCCAGTGAGTATTTTGCTCCGTGAGAAAGCAGGTAGTTTGAGATATGAGTTAAAGTTTGGATGCCTTACCATGTGACAAGGAAAAACATAGCCTTGGATTTGGGTAGCTAGCCAATTAAAAAAGTGCCATAGTAAATTCTGTGTTGCTAGCTTCAGGTACTTCTGATTTATGTATGACATAAGTGGTTGTGGTTTCTTCCTGGATGGATATCTGCATCTAAAAATAAACATGGCACAGTCTGTGTTTTTGGTGAGATAGCACAAATACTTTTCAAATTACTCTGTTCACTAGAAAACAATTGCACTTCATCCTCTGATGAGTGCTGGCACCTGCTGCCTTCTGAAGTTTATTTGCAGCATGAATCATCAGCAGGGCCTTGAAGTGCCATCAGTCCATTTTAGGCTCTGAAGACCTGGAACACATAAAGACCTGACCTTTTATGGACTCCACCTGGAAGCCCATCTTATGCTGTAGCATCTGAACCTTTGTTTTGTTCCTCATCCTATGTCCTTCCCATGGGAAGGAACTATAACCTGCATAACTAAATGATGGAGTGCATGCTCCCGTGGTTGCAGTTTCTGTTCACTCAAGGGCAGAGAGTGCTCCATCCCAATCTAGGTGCTGAGGACCTCAGTTTCCATCTTGTCAGCTCACTGTGCAGAAGCCAAGCACCAAGCAATCTTTGCTGCCTTGTGTTCTGTAAAGAAGATGAATTAAATGTGATCACATCCATCATCCACAAGAGCAGTGAAAAGGATATTTCTGTACAAAGATACATAAGATTTTCTCATCAAAAACGTGGTGAAAGCTTGTCTGTTACTTTCAAAGAACTTGTATGTGTCACGTTCTTCCCCAGTCTGCCAGTGTCTTTACAGCCATTACCTAATTCTTTCTGCATGCATTTCCCCATACTCAAAATTTATTTTCAACATAGAGCTATAAGGATCATAAATGTTTCTACCTCAGAGATACAGAAACTTGGTACTTTTAAATGCCCTTGGATATGAACATAGCTGTACAGTGATAAGTGTTACTACAGGAACATTAACTCAGCTAAGTTGGCCAGTTGAACAGCAAGGGGCATGTGAAGAAATATATTAGTACCATGAGTTCCTTAGGAAAGCGAGTGGAAGGCAAGTCATAATGCAACCTGGTTTCTCAGGCTATAGGGAGAAAAGCTCCACACACTCCATGTGTTTGTGTGCCTGTTTGATTGGCTGTAAATTCAGTTTCCTATGAGTGAAGAGGTAAGTCAAAAGCAATACAGCCACCACACCAAAGCACTGTGCAGGAAGTCACTGCCTTGGCTGAGATGTGTGTGATTGCAGCAAGATACAGTTCTTTTCTCTGGGGTCTCTGCTGCTGCACATCAAGGTCATGAGGTGCAGGTATCTGTAAGAATGGGGGAACACACTCTCGCTGCACTGCCTTGCACAGAGTGGGCACGTTCTGGGTGTCCTTGCATACCTCTAGCCATGCATGCTGTTCCTGTGTCCAAAGCTGGAGCCTCCCAAATAGCTCCCTGAGAGCTGTACTTGTGCCCTGTGCTCCTGTACTAAGACGAGACAGCTGCAACTCATCTCTCTTCCCCTTTGCCACCTATGGCAGCAAGGCACGGCTGGCAATGGTTTAGCTTTCCTAAAAATTCCCAGATGTCTTCTGTCTTGAATGAATGTGACACATCTAGACCTTGATTAGACCATCTACCACCCCCGATCCTCTTGTGCACCGCATTTCAACATGATTGACTTAAACCCTGAGGGCATCAAACTTGCTCTTCCTGGCATGGATTACCACTGCTAAAACGTGGGCAGAACAGATGTCTCTTCTGTCCCACAGGTGCCAATCTGCCCCCTAAGTACCCCTTGTTGATATTTGGCAAGGGACTCTGCAACATCCCTGCCGTCAGTGGCTCCGTTTTGGATAATGCCAAACGTTAGCGTGTTTAAAATGTGGCTACATCATGCAGTATTGCAATAATTTGCCTGTAAGAGGCAAACACCTAAACTGAATGTAAGCCATAAATTACAGATGGGAGACAAGAAGGTGTTGGAGAAAACTACAACAACCTGACTTTCTCTGGGACTTCCAATGGGGTGATCAGATCAGTTTAAAAATGTTCAAATAAAGTAAGTTGCCATTCTTACCCCACAAAAGCAAAGGCAGCTTGGCTTTGCCTCATTCTAGGCAAAAGTAGTCAAGCTTTTTGAGCAGAGGTCTCTTATTATTCTGCAGTGGGACAATGTGCCTTCTGTCACTTTATACCATATAGAAAGTTTTAAAGCAGCAAGGGCTGTAGTTCAGGGCCAGCACAGCAGAAGGATAGTGACCAGCTGACGAAGGCTACCGAAGCCTCACTGGGACCTTCCAGCTACAATCATTTCATCTGCCTCTCCTTGGTGCCACTGTACAAACAGACCCAAGCCCAGCCTGACCACATTCAGGTGAGAGAGCAAGATGATCTGTGCTCACAGTCTTCACTGAAATCCAGAATTGGGGGTAATTGGGCAAATTGCTCCACTGCTGGGGGTGCACAGGCAACTCTGCTGCTCCTGTGCCTTCCGGTGTTCATACTGCAACAGGTCCTGATACTGTTCATAGATGAATATGAGTTTTTCTTAATCATGGAAATGTGCAGGAAGCTTCAGAATCTGAGAAAATTGTATTTTCCCCGAACACAAGATACACTATTGTGGTTTGCTGCTCAAACCAGCAGAAAAAGCTTCTTTTCTTTGAATGGTTGAAGCAAAACTGTGTTTCTTTTTTCTTGCAGGCTTCATTGAGAATTACAAAGGGAGGAACTGGACCAGATAGCTTAATGCCAAGTGTAAAAGTTACTGTGGTCAGAGCTGCCTGCTTGATGTCTGCAGTCTAGCAAGATATGCTAGGTTTACTGCAATCACTTCACTTTCTCTCCTTGCTGTCTTCATTTCAGCTCCTCAGAGTTTTAGTTGGAGCTCTTCTGTGAGGTTTTGACTCTGATTTTATAGCACCTGGCCCAGCTGAGACCCTGTCCTGAATGGAGCCTTTGGCAGGGACCACAGTATAGGCAAGGACAATGACAGCACAGCACACATTCTGCTTAAAACAGCTAAGATGCTTAATTTCAGAGGTCTGCTAACTTGGAAATTGCTCATCTGCTGTGCAGAGATACTACAGGAGTTTGATGCTATGCCAGTCAGGTTAATAAACTGTAACGGGTATGGAACAAAAAGGTTTAGATGAGAAGGAACAGAATGTCTATGCGGTATTTTGCAAAATGCCAAGTCTGCATTTTGGGCATCACAAAGCTCAGAGTTATTTGGAGACAGAATTGTAGTTGGGTGCCTTTAGTTTGGCAGTAAAACTCTTCTCAGATTCCAGTCCTGACCTGGGTCTTAGGTGCTGCCTCAAATCTTGAAAGTCTGAAACTGGGTGTCTTGTTCTAGGCTGCCTTCAAGTGCAGAAGGTGAATTTTGTCAGGGTGCTGATAAAGTTAGCCACTTCTGGCTCAGGGCTCTGTGAATGTCTGATGAAGGTCAGAATATTCTCTCTGATGGTCATCCATGTTGCTCATCAGATGTAACAAGAGATTTAGAGAAAGCACAGGCTCTGTTCTGCTCCACATGCTAAACTGAGAGCAGGGAAGGTATTGTATCAGATATTTCCTCCCATCTGGCAGCTTTGAGAGTGTGCTCTGTATAGAGAGCTCACTTTCCATATAGAAAGATCAAATGAACTTCACACTTACTAAACTTTATTAGTCAATTTTTGACATCCTTCCTGATGGCTCTACCACATGGTTAGCTTGAGCTCTTCATCCTTCATTAACGGTGATAATGATACTCACTTTCACTCAGCTCCCAGACCCCACAAAAAAGCCTGATGACTGCTCAGCCTGTACTACTTATGTTTTTGTGCAAGCATGGTGCATATACTTACCCTATGGATTAAAGCACTCTGAAAAAACTTACTTCTAAGACAGCTTACCTTGAAAATTAGGCAAATGTCTTTAGCATCTGTACACCAAACAAGACTGGGTAAAATAAACCCAACTTCAAAGATAAAATAAATAATGATGCACTTCTACTAACTTAGCTGAAACTTGCCTTGGGAGAATTTTAAAGTCAGGCTGTCACTAAAATGTGTCTTATTTTGAAGGGGATACTTTGTACTTATGGTATGTTTTTTGAGCAAAAACCCACAGCTGCACTGCAACTGTTCCATGACAGTGGCTGAATCAGCACTGTGTTTTGGTATGTATGTTGGTTTTAAGTGTCAGCTTTTATTAAAAAATTACCAGTGATTTAATAGTAGTATTTGGGAGTGATCAGTAGAGGCTCCAAACCTGTCTATCTACATTGTTTTAAAAAATCTTATTAATTTTGAATTTTAAATATTTGGGATTGGCAACATTATTAACTTCTAATTGAGCGCCAAGAATTTATTATGTACCTTGTCTGAGGTGTTGCTGTGACTTGCTGACAGCATCACAACCTTTGGTTTGCTTTTTCCACACTTCATATTTTAAAACAGTACTGATCAAAGATGGAAGCAGCCTGCAACAGTTGGAATAGAACAACAATTAGCCTAGAGAATGACTGGTGGATCCTCTAGAAAACCTGAACAATTCAAGGCTTTTATTTTTGAGTTTCTGAATTACAGTTTTTTCTAACGCTCTGACTACTCCAAAGGAAATTTTTGCAAGAAATCATTGAAGTACAAGGCTGTGCTGAAAACATCCGTTGATGTTTATACAGTGACTCTATAAAAAGCCAGTGCAACTATTGCATCCCTGTCTTAGCATTTATGTGACAAAATCACACTAATGTGATGAAAAAAAATTGTCTTTGGACAACATCAGGTTCTTAAGGTAAAAAAATTTCATGCGTCTCATTTCTCCTTCCTGTCTTCTATATTTTGGTCCTGTCCAGCTGCAAGAGATGGTGGGGATTATTTCTGTGCTACACTCCTTTTAGAATTAAGCTGAGGAGAGCTGTTAAAGCACTGCCTGGTTAATACTAATCCAAAATGGTACATTGCCACGCTATTTTGTTTAGAAACTTGAAATCTTCCTCTGTTCTAGGGAGGTCAGGTAATGTCTAGCTGTGTGGAAATCTCCATCTTGTGCCTGGCGAAAATGCTGGAGCAGTGCTGTGGGTTATTGAGCAGGTGGAGTGAGCATTTGAATCTGCCTTCATGCTGGTGTAAATCTGAACATATGCTGTAAAACCAAAGGGACAGCTGGTCCTCAAAATGGAAGGAGGTTTGCCTTCAGGAGCACCTGATCAATATGACATGCCCACATATGAGCCCAGGACCTAGTTTTATTTTTCTACTCTACAAATAAAAAAATCAGACAAACTTTTTTGTTAAAAGGATATTATATTTTCTTGCTGTGCTTTACTTCTGTGTACACAACTGACTGTCGATTATTTTAAATGTTAATTTTTTTAACAAGTCTGTTCTTTTGTTTTGCCTCACTGACCAGCCATTATAGCCATAAAATGCTGACAACCACTTTGCTTTAAGGAAGATCAGATAACTTGTATTCTGGTAGGTCAGCTGATCAGTCATAGCTTTATTTTCTCAGGAGTTACTGATATTCATATGCAGGGAAACACTCCGCACAAGAAAAACAACAAGGTTATACAATTGCAGAAGACTTTGGACTTGATGATCCTTGATGGGTCCCTTCCAACTCAGAATATTCTGTGCATCTTCAATCAGAGCATTATCAGGAACACTAATAGCTCTGCTGATTTTTTTTATTGCTTATGGAGGAGTGTGGTCATGTCCCCCCAAAATAAAGCCACAGTATTCGGCTTCAGTCATATGCTGTATCATGCTCTGATAAGCACAAAAGAAAAAGCTATTTCTTGGATTTTTAGTGTTTTCCTTTTTGAGATGCTCTTTTAACACAGGTAAATTTTTAAAATGTTCTCACTAAGTATTTATTCACTACTTCTAGTACTTAAATTTATATGAATGATATCTGAAAATAAAATCTGTGCAGAATGTGGTAAAGGACAAGCATGTCTTCATCTCTTGCAGCAGCATACTGTAACAGTGTTGAATTTTCAGCTCCCCAACCATTTCCTGAGTAACAAAGCTTGGGAGCCAAACTAATTTGTTAAAAACAAGAATGTAATGAACTTCCTCCACACTGATACCCAGAGACCTCTATGAAAGCCCAATGTGACATATAGAGGCAAAAAATTTTTGTATGTGTATCCCTGTTTTGTCTGTCTGGCTTTTGTGCCAACTGCAAAGCCATCTGCTGTGGAGTAGAAAAGCCTTCCTAACAGACGAAGGCAGCTGCCATGAAAGTTATTGCATGCTGATCTCTCAGCTACTTCTCCCGTAACCTTGAATGACCATCATTTCTAGGTAAAGAGAGAGAACATGAACCTCTGGGTTAGGATCTGATAAATCGTGCCTTTCCCTTAAACATACGTGGTAAGCAATGGACTAAATCTTGTAACTTGAGAGGCTGGCCACGTACAGTAGAGATCAGCTTTGGTCTGCTCAGCTCAGTCTATGGGCTATACCCTCCTCATTGCTGCACAGCTCTTCTCACTTTGCCATCATAGTCTTGTAACTTCTTTTTGCTGTGTCTGATCACTAAAACAACTGTACAGTCCCAACAGGATATCTGCTAACTAGGGTTTTATCATCAAAATGCTGAACTTTTGTCTCATCACTTTAAATGCCTATCCTCTTCAACATATTCACAGGAGGAGGTATGGAGGTTTCAGCTGAGAGCAATGATTTGTTCAATAAGATCAGCAGATGCTTTCCTTTATAAGCCAAGGATACTCATTACTCTGTGTTCACTGCTTGCTTTATATATTCAATTCATGTGACTTACTGCATGGAAAGTTAACTGGCTTGGACTGCTGGTGCACCAGAATAAGACCTTCATGGACTCATTTTTTTTTCCAGCATGGAGATGAACATGCAGCAGTTGAATGCATTTGAACTGAGGCTCAGGAGTTCATTCAAGCTAAATATATCATTGCAGTGCTGTTCAGGCACTAAGGTATCAGGCTCATATATAACTTACATAAGTTTATATATAACTACTTGTTTTTACACACAAACACACCTGAATGGTTTGATACTGCTCAAAAAAAACACCAGCCCAAAGCACAAGCTAGTTTTTATTTGCTTTACCTTTAACTACATAGGCTCAGCAAGACCATTGATCCTAGTTCAGATGGAGCTACTCATCTGGCAGATCTTTTTTACCGAAACACAGGAGTGGGTTTGTCGTACATCACATACCTCTCCGAGTCCCTAAAAATGACTCAGGGCAGCAGTCCTGCTGGAAACAACATTTGCTTTTCCACATAAACAGGAAGGAAGGCAGTTGTATAATGGCCAGATGGGGAAGTTTACCTCTACATATATACATATATATATGTATACACGCCTTTATATACCAAAGTGACTTGACTGAAGCAAGAAGCTAATTGCTGTCTGCTAATGACAGAGCAGCCACAACTTTGGGTTGGTTGAATTTCCACTTTGCTAGCCATATAAGGAGCCTGTGCGCCCAGTCTGAGCTGCTCAACCAAGTTCCTGGTGTGAAATGGAATGAAATACAGATCAGTGAACCTCAATGTTTGGCCAGAGAGGCATTAAAGTGAAGGAGTCTCCCTGAAGTCTTTTCAGCTTTAGGCTGGAAGAGTTCTAAAGGCCTGTTTCCTGTTTGCCTTGGATCAGATTATTTTGGATTTATGGGATGGAGAGGTTGTTGTTAATTTTGGTTTTGTTTTCTATTCTTTAAGGTTTGGGGAAAAGTCATACTCTAGGAGAATTTTCTCCCTTCTGAGCCTAGTCCTGACAGGGTCAGGAAATCAGAATGGAAACATGTAAATTAAAGGGATAAAACTCAGATACAGCTTCTGTTTTCCAGTATTCCAAAGCATAGAGTAGCAGGTGCAAAACAGCTTTTGTGGGGAAAAAAAAAATCTGTGTGCTTTTTAAAAAAAAATTTATTTTTAATCTCTTTCATATCACAAATGCTAAAGCAAACATAGAAAATCTCTCTCGAGGAGAACATTCTCAGGTTTGGCCCTTGAGGATCTACAATGTTGCAGAAAAGATTGTGATATGATGATGAGACAAAAAATGCTCACATAAAGATATTGAAAGGTGAGATATCCCAACTTAACTTCTCTGCTTTTGCAGGTGAAAAAAATGGCCAGCACCCCAGCCAGCCAATTTAAATCTATCTCAAGTATCTCTCTTTTATGTGCTACCCTGCAACCTAAAGGTAATACAGTTGTGACTTGTGTCACTGAGTTGCAATGTTTTGTGTCATCTAGGCTTGTACTAATAGTAAAACAAAACAATTACTAGAGTGTGGCCAAATAGAATTCCTGGCTGGTCACTTATTTACTGTACACTTCAGACCTATTTATTAATTTAAGTTCAGCAAATAGTTCATGAGAAGAGGAAAAAGAGTTGTTAGTGTTTAAATTTTCTGTTCCTTTTCCCGGGGATGTTTGGAAACTGTCCACAGAGAGGACAGGGAAGTCTTTCCCTCTTATTTCTCTCAACCTTGAGAGTTATCCAAAGCAGAACATGATCCATGCTCAGTTGCATCATTCTCCAGCCATGGTGTGCCAGTGCGGGTGGAGGGACAGGAAGCCACCTGGAAACTGCAAGAGCCTCTGAGCAGAAGAGGATTATATGGAGGAAGACTGTTGTTCCATGCGGTTGCTTTGGCCCTGGGCTCTGGGGCCGTGGGATGGGAAACAATGTGCAGTGTCCAGCTGGGCTGTACAGGGAGCTCATCACTCCGCAGGGTTTACACACCACCCCTTATTGCTGAGGATCTACATCCAAAAGTACTCCAGTCACTAAGTGGACAAATTCTTCAGTATTTTGGCAGAGTGATTTCTGCAGCCAGTATTTGCCCAAAACTCACCCTGCCTCATTACCAGGATGAGAAATTTATTAATTGAGGACCTCCATGAAGGCAACAGTTGAGGACAAGGCTGATGGGTGCTGCAGAGCAAAGAATTCTCAGGAGGGTGTTGTGGGAGATGTGGTCGGTGTCTGCCTGGCCTGGGGATCTGATTCGCAGGGATTTCAGAGAGCTCATCACTTCCTGGGAAGCACTCAACACCTCACAGGATCAGGCCTATTTGTTCCGTGCAGAGCATCCTCCTAAACCCCTCACTCCAGGGTGCTGAGACACCACCCGCATTTTCAAAATGCTGTGGTAAAGGGAGTCAGAGAACCCCAGCCTGCTTGGAAAAAAGAGAATACAATTTTTTTGTGTTTAAAATACTCCTGTTTTTTCTAAACCACTGTTGATTAAAGGAATTGTGGGAAATGGGGAAGTATGTAGATAAAAATCTAGCATAGCTATACAGCGATATTGTATGCTTTTTATAACTATAGCTGGATAATATGTTACAGATATCTATAGCTATGTTTTTCTAGACAGATACTGCATGTTTCAGTGTCAAATTTGAAATTGCAGTTTAACGAAAATTGCATTCCATTAATGCAATGCTTCAGCATAACAAGGACCACTCAGTTGGTGAAGAATGTGTCCAGTGCCTTGCAGACTTCCAGAGGGTGAATTAACTCATTGCACAAGGATTAGGAGATAGACAAAAAAACTGCCAAACTCAGACTTGGTGTTGACACAGCTTTTTGAAGAAACAATATTAAGATGAGAGACATTTTTAGACAGCAAAAGTACTTTTATATAGATACACAAGGGCCTATTCTTAGGGTATACATGCATTTCTGCTAAACACATACATTTGACTATAAACACTCCTGGACAGATTGTCCTCTTTTACTACTACAGAGAAATGCAGATTCTCTAATTTAAAATTGTGTTAAAATTTGTGTAAAAACTCTTACTATTTCTGTTTCTTAAGCTAGTTGTTAAGAGTTGATGCTTTACAAATTTTTTGCAAAGTATAGGCATTAAAATTTGTATATCTTTCAATAGTATATATTCTGCAGAAAAATATGTAAAACCTTTGGAAGATAAAATTACAGAAAAATACCTCACTCATATAAATAAACTTTTCTTACCTATTTGTCAGCTGACTGTGGGGAACTACTTACATATTTTTTATCTCACTGAGATCTGGAAGGATCAAGGACAAAATAAAAAAGAAAAAAAAAAGTAGACCAATTTAAATAAATCCCTTGCTCTAGTATTACTCAGCTTCTGCCAAGCTATCATTTTCCAGCCTCATAAAACTGTCATGTCATTAGCGTTTTGGGATGGGCTTCTTATAAACCTGACCTTTACAATGGATTTTACACGTGGATTTAAAAATCTTATTCTTACTTTCCCTTGCAGCTGCCTCATGTACTGACTAAAGGGGTTTTTCAGATGGAAACTGGTCAGATTTATAACTCCTCATTATTGAGTCAGTGTCTCACCTGTAATTCTTTAATTTGTAAGCTAAGTGAGCTAGTGGAGAAACTTACAAAAAAGCATGTATGTGACCTTAATTCTGGGCAGGCGGATCGCACGCAGTTCATAATGGTGTTTATTGAGCTCCCCTATATATAGCAACTCCATCCCGAGAGAGGCTTCACTCCAAGGGCTGCCTGATCCTCCTTTCCATTGCCAGGCGGTGGGAGGCACTTTAGCTGGCTTTTACTGTAAGCCCAGTGAGAAATACCTCCAAGACATTCGCTGCACGAACCACAGCTCGGTGACCAAAGATAGGCCCTGTGGCAGGGAGGTGTGCATATCCAACAGGGATCGCTTTTCACGTGGACCTCTGAACATTATTTGTTGAACGCTGTGAGCAAATTAATCCCAATCCTACACTGGCTGTTCTCCAAAGCATGGCAATTTCATCTTACAGTTTCATACCAGATTTGCAATTTACTGCTTGAGCGCACATTTGTCTGTAGGAGCTCTTCTGTGTGAACAACTTGTCGCCAGAACTCAAAACCTTTCTGCAAAGCACTTGATTGCATAAAGGGATGGTGTTATCCTATATTAAATCCACACTGACTGCTTGCATTTCTAATTCTAAAGTAAAAGGGGAAAAAAAAAATTGTACACCTTTACATTTTCATGTGATGGGCCACGATGAGTTAAAAATTGATTTAAAAAAATAATAAAATTACATTTGACAAAATCTCTTAATAAAAATAATAAACAAACAATCAAGAAAAAATAAAAAAATCTTGAATATAAATAATAACATATATTTTTAAAATAAAATACAAAACATAATAAAAATAAAATAAAATATAATCCAGTTACATTTACATTGCTTCAAGAGGTCATTCCTTGTTCTCCCATGTCCAAACACCCTGAATTATGAAGGAGACAGGTTTTGAACCTGAACTTTCCAGCTGAAGCCTATAAGTTTTGTGTAATTTTAATGAATGGTCATAAATCAGCTCTCTTTCCCCCCACCAGCTTGGCTGACAACATCTCAAGGAAAGGTCATGGTTTCGGGTTTTGTGGCAATCATCTCCATAGTTCCAATAATCAGACACATCTGCAGTTCTCGAGTTACCTAATAACGCTGTACAAAGACTAGGATCATCACGGAAAGTTCATTTCCAAAGGCAGGCCCATGATGGGAGACTTGAGTAGACCCAGTCATCTGGGAAATGTGGTCATGTGGAAGAGGGACTTTGAGAGACCTGAGAAAAGGAGCAACAAGGTTGAAATCAGCTGGTGCAAATTCAGTTTCTGGAGAAATATTGGCATAAATTTGTAATCTATACACCCTTAAAAGATAGAGAACAGATAAATAACAGCCAATGTGTGTTTGAAAGGATTTGTTCTTGATTAGTCCCTCTAATGTCCTAAAACAGGACAATAGGCTTTGGCAGAGAGAGAAGAAATGGCATTTACCTTCACTATAGCAGCTATTAGCCAGCTAGGGAAACACGGTGCAGGTGAAATTATGAGGTGAGAAATTATTATTTGGATCATGCTCAAAGTTCAGTTCAATGTTGAGTTGCTGGAATGTGTCCAGAGAAGGGCAACGAGGATGGTGAAGGGGCTGGAGCACAAGCCCTGTGAGGAGCAGCTGAGGGAGCTGGGATTGTTCAGTCTGGAGAAGAGGAGGCTCAGGGAGGACCTTATTGCTGTCTATAACTACCTGAAAGGAGGCTGTAGTCAGGCGGGGGTCGGTCTCTTCTCTCAGGCCCCCAGTGACAGGATGAGAGGACACAGTCTTAGGCTGCATCAGGGGAGATTTAGGTTGGGAATCAGGAGAAACTTTTTCAGGGAGTGATTTCCCACTGGAATGGGCTTCCCAGGGAGGTGGTGAAATCACCATCCCTGGATGTGTTTAAGGATAGGTTGGATGATGAACTTAGTGACATGGTTTAGATGGTTTAGATGTTAGATTGGTGTTGGATAGGTTGTTAAGTTAGGTAAAAGGTTGGACTTGATGATCTTTGCAGTCTTTTCCAACCTTGTTAATTCTCCGTGTGTACATACTGCATCATTTGTGTTAGTAGTGAACTTATGGGTGTCAACACAATTGCTGTTGTTCAGTACTCATTAGTAACTGGTTGAAGAATGGAAAATGTACTTGCAGTAGGGTCTGAGCTGAAGGACACGGTCATACCAACATGGATGTTACTCTGGGGTGTACGAGCAGGGCACAAAGTTATCCTGTTATTCCTTCCCTCTTTTCACCAGGGAGAAAACTACACTTGGTGTCTTGTGGGCACTTTTTCACACTGCACATACAGATGGGCTACAGAACATTCGAAGAGCAGTAACGAGAGAGATAGCTGGTATGTCCCATGGGTAATGGTTAAGTGATTTAGGGCTGCTAGGCCTAGTGAAAGATGGAGATTAAAGGAAACACACTGGTCACCCTTACTTAGGAAAAAAGCATAGAGTGGGAATTATCTTCCACCTGTGGCAGAAATAAAGGCTTTACAGCAAGAAGAAGCCAGATAGATGTGAGTCTTTATGATTGTATGTGGCTAATCAGATACCAGGGGAGATGGCCCGGAGAAGCCATGAAGTGTCTGCAAGCAGGAATTTGTCAGGGCAGGCTGGACAGGCACATGTCAGGATGGCTGTGAAGGCAGTAAAGCATGTATAACTAGTCTTATTCAACATGTTCCTGCAGTTTGCATGTGCTATTGCTGTCCACATGTGGAATATTCTCTTGTGTCAATGATATTGTAGACACTGTTTAACCTGACATATGCAAAATTCAGCAAGTATTTAATTTATTTTGTCTGACTAGCAGACTCCCCATATAAATACATGAACTCAGACTGTATTTGCATCACGACTGAAAAGTATGGAAGAAATCTAAGCTCGTTCCGGGATTATGTTCCTGCCTGTTTATTTTGGCATGAGATTTTGAGGTCTGGAAGAGAAGGATGGGTAGTGAGGGGGAGGATCCATTTTAAAAACATGTGCATCTTTTGCAGACCTTGTAAGGCATCCAGCAGGAGCTGCTTATAGCAAGGGCCAGAGAGAGCTGCAGGGAGGGCGACGGGGTTGTCGTTTAACAAGCACTCCAGCCACTGATTCTCACAGAGGCTCAGTTACAGAGTGTAAGGCAATGGCCAGAACCTGATCCTATCTCATCTTGGAAGGAAAAGTGGCCTCCCATTTGGATGGCCATGCCAAGGCTTGAATCCTGCAAGTTCAAACACTCAGGTTAGGGTCTTGAAATCCACCCAGTTCTGGAGTCTCTGTTTTTTTGAAAGGTCTGACTTTCACTGAAAAGGAGAGGTCTGCCAGGAAGGAGCCCACATATGGTTTACATTTGCAGGTTAAGTGTTTAGAAGAGCCCCTCAATCTCTCCAACAGGCTCAGGATGGAAAAGGAAATATCCTCTTGACTGGTGTAGTCTCTGTGAGAGAAAGGATTGAGCCATCTAGATGTTGATTTTTACTTAGGATTCAGTTCTTTGTCAAGCAGCCCATTATATCCCAGAAGAGACAAGATTTTAGTGCAAGCTACAAAAACCTCATTGTAATTCCACTAGAGTTTGCTAGAAAGATTCCACACCAACATGTGTGAGTCAGTATTGTATTTTCTTTCAGTATATCTGGTAGCACTTGGAGATTTACTATGTGTGCTGGGCTTCACTGTTTATTGCTAAACCACAGGTCCACTTCTTTCTCAAAGTGGTTTTTCCCCCCTCCTTCCCAGGTACTAGTCCTGAAAGCAAATTAGGGTGCTGTTTTCCATTTTTTCCTTCTCCTTAACACACACATACATCTAAACTCCAGTCAAGTATCTATTTCCTTTGATTTCAAAAATTATGCCTACCACAGAGCTCACTTTGACAATGTGCAGTATTATCAGAAAACTACTGAGAGAAAAATCAGATCCAAGAGTATTTAAATACTACTCAAGAGAAAAATCAGCCAAAAGTACAGGTTTTTTCTATGACTGTATCATTTTTCACCTCTCTGAACCTATAGCAAACATCCTTTGCTCTATGCACAGAATGCTATTTCCTTATCTCCTGTGAAAACCACCATGTCTTCCTATGTGAGAAGCTTAACCTCTTCTGCAGACCATCTTAGTTTCTGGAACTGTGTCTGTCTTCTCTGTGAAAATAATATTTTGATTTTCCCTCTGTATGAGCCTGATTTTAATAACTCCTTTGTGATTTTTATCCCTACTTCAGTTTTTAAAATCCATGACCCATCGCTGTAAGAACAAATACGTAACATCATATTAACATTTCTAAAGGTTAAATTAACAGATTAATATTTTACCTTTCCCTAGTCAGAGAAAGCTCAACTAAATCCTCTCCCAGCAGTCATTCATCTTCCTGTCTGTCTCAGCTAGAGATAAAAAAATCTGCATGTCTTCCTTTATATGGTTTCCTATGCAGGGTACAGATACAGTCTCTCTAACCTCATCATTAATGTCTTGTTTCTGGTTTTAAGTGCCTCTTCTCAAATCCCTCTGAAATCTCATCCCCCTACTTCCATGAGTGATGGATTTTAAGGTGCACAGATAATTCAGCTTATCTGCGTTTTTCCCATCACCTTTACCTGTCTGACCTGACCTATATCAGCAAAGGGCAGAATGTGGCTAAACAGTGTCTGTTGTTATTTTTACCAGAAAGAGATTAAAAGTAGAGTACCTACTACATTATGAAATGCATTAAACGTACAGATTTTCTGTGATTGTGGGAACACCTCTAGTAACATCAGGACAGATTTAGAGGCAGAAATCTTAGACATTGGTAGTTCTAATGACTGAGAGAGATTTACAGGTGGAAACCAAAAGAGAGTAATTGGTGCTAATGAATGCCTCAGCTGAGTATTGCTAAGATCATAAGGATGACGTGTTAGTTACTGATATCCAACATGATTAACCAAATCACAGGGATCTGATTACTAACCAATGGAGAAGTCTTGCCAGCACAGAGTGAGAAATTGCTATTTGCAAGAAGGTGTGATGGAACCACAGTTTTCCTGTGTACTTTTTGCTGAGACCAAACAGGTCTACCACATTACTTTGGTTCCTGTAGGGTTTCTCTGGCAACAGTAATAGATATCGAAAAACTCAAAAACAAAATCATCCACACCTTTGCAAAGCTGTTGAAGAACTCCTACCCTTTATAAGGCAATGCCACAGGGGGAAGTCAGTCCCTGAGTTCAAGCTGTGCGCCCAAGCTTTGGATACGATGCATGAAGGTTATTAGACACCTCCAAGACAGGCTTTACAAAAGTCGACACTAAGGTAGCTAAGAGGAAAGGCTGAGGAGAAGGAATTAAGCCTAACCCCCCATGGAATTTTACACTTTGCTTGAGGCCAGACTCGCAGTAAAGCATCTCTCAGGAGCTGGCGCCACTTCAGTGCAGTAATTTCTGATACAAAAAAAAAAGAAAGGAGGAAATCCTTCTCATTTTCCCCCCCTCCCCTAACACCATAGAGTGATCAGAGCATTTCAGCTGGATGTTACAGATTCCCTTTCTACAAAAGGCATTAGGACTTGTGTGGCTCTGTACACTGTAGCAATGTCTTAGTGCCACAGGAAATACCCTGCTTTCACTGTCTAAGGCATGCAAGCCTCCAGGACTGGCCATAACATAAAGTGGAGAAGAACAGGTGTGGATTTTATGTACATATTTTTGTCATCAGGGTCATAAATTGCCTATGCTGGAGACATAAATATGTTATAAACATACATGTATGAGTGCTCCATTATGATCTCAGCCTCAGTTGTGAGAGTCATTGCTTGGTTTTGTAAGACTGAGTAGATTAAATACAAGATATTACCAAATGAAAATAGTAGGAAAAATAAATCTCTGGACCATAGCTGAAAACTAGACTGTGAAAATAGATAAATAAAGAGTCAAGTTTCGATGCTCATTTTGGTGGAGATCTTGTCTGGGGATCTTGGCAGGAGTATATGAACAACTGTTACACTCAAAAAAAGAACACCACTTTTGATTGTGCAGGTTTTGGGAGTAAAGATCTGATTCATTGTGTATTCTCAATGTAGGAAAACCAAATACTAGAGAGGAGAGCGAAGTGTGAGAGACTGACACCCGAAACACCGACACCTGAGACCATGGTTTGGGGGATCAGAGGGTGGTGACACTGAGAACATGGGGTGGAGACCTTGCTTGAGAGGAGGCATCTGGTAGAAGGCAGAGGCAGAGCAGAAGGCTGGGCTGCTACAGCTGCCAGCATTTACCCAAGAATAACGAAAGATTAGGGTTTAAAATGCGGTGTTCCTCTGCATCCCAACCATTTGGAAAAGACTATATCCGAGGATCTACTTTTGTCCTATCATCAATTAAAACCAAGATGTGTCTTTCCTAAAATAGTGTTTTTCTCTAGCTGTGTCATGTTTTTATTATGGGTGCTTGGGACAGAGGGGCAATTCTAAAGCATGTGTGGATGGGACACAATAAATAGTGAAGCTGTGTTTAGGGATAATGCCATTTACCACAGCACTGTGGAGAACGGCGGGCACTGTATGTACAAGGGGAGTTGAAGCTACATAAACCTGGTCTAAGACTAAGGCTGAGCAAGCCTAGTACTCCTGACAGCTGATGTCCAGCTTCTCTTTAACAGTACACTGGAGGCAGGACAGCCTCAGCAAGGATGGCAATCAGTTATCCCTGCTGTGTGGGAAGAGCCTCACTGCGCCTGACCTAACTTGCTCCAAACTCTCAGAGTTTGGAGGATGTGTCTTTCACTTAAAGTATCACCTGTTGCTTCAGTAATATTTTCCATGCTGCCAATCTGCAGCCTAACAATCTTCCAGGTATCCATGTACATTACTAAAAACTGGAGTCACCTCACTTATTTTCCATCAGACAGCAGCGACCCTTATCTGAAACCTGCCATTGCTGCAGGGAGCCTCACAAGACTCTGCTTGGTTTCAGTAAAGGAGGGAGCCTTTACTTTACCTTTCCTGGAAGCAGCAGGAACACTGCAACCCTATGGGGAGGATGGTAGCAGAGTAGCCTGGCTACGGGATGGGATGAGGAACTGGGAGCACTGGGAAACCCTCGTTTTAACAGGGACAATGCTGAGAAGAGGTCTGGGATGACATCTGCTTTGCCCCTTGGTCCCTGTATCCCCGTGGCATCCTTGGCAGAACTGCACACCCTGCCTGTGCACGCAACTTAGGGCCATGGATCCTGGTACTTACTTTAGGGATTTTCACAACCTTCCTCTACTTCAGTTCAGTGTTACCAGCCCAATAACAGCTTGCTCACCCAAGCATTCAGGTGCTTTTTTTTTTCTAACTGTAAAATTAGGACATTATCTTCATTGTATACCTGAGCGCTGCTCCTCAACGCTACTTGCTTTCCTTCATTTCTACTCCTCAGTGTTTAACAATTTGCCTTTTCCTTCTGTTGATTTTTGGTCTGTCATCTTGGGGACTGCTCAGTAAAGCTCTCAGCCACCAAAGGTCAGGCATGCCAGAGAAATGACTATTAATAGGTCTTAGGTGCTGGTTATGTCTAAACTGGCATTTCTTAGAAAAAGGTAGCTTGGGTCCTCTGATCGGAGGCTCTCTGCACTACTGTGAAGGTGCAGGGCCAGGCCAGCATCCGTGGGGTGTCCCTCTGCAACACACCTCCTGCAAGTGGGGACACAGGGTGCAGGGGAGTAGTCAAAGGAAGAAAAATCTGTTTAGCTACAGGTGCGTGAGGGACGAGAGTGCACTTGCAGATAAGGCTTCGGCAAGCCGTGTCCTGGGAGCCGTCTCTTCCAGCCGCTGCTGCCGGTTCCTCGGGGAGCAGGGCAGTGGCAGCATCTTTGCAAGCATGAGCAGCTCTTCCCTTCCAAGGGGTGTCCAGGCGCCTTTATTCCGGCAAACACAGACGTTTAAAATAAGATTATGTTTAAGAGGCCTAATGACGCCGGCTCTATGTATAGTCCGCGCCTGGGGCCGGCCAAGTGAACCCAATCTCGAAAATCCCGGACCGACTTGGGCCCGTCCCGGGATCCGCAGGGACACCGCCCTCCTCCTCCGCGGTGATCTGTCCCGCGGCCGCCTGCGGGGGAAGCTGAGCCCGCCCGGCCCGGCCCGACCCCTCCGCCCCCCGGCGGCGATGTCCGCCCGGCCCGGGAGCCGGCGTGTCGGGCGGAGGAGGGGAGGGAAGGGGAGGGCAGGGGGTGGGCAGCCCGCTGC
>VXBA01001183.1:267127-311984 GCA_013399895.1 Serilophus lunatus
CTCACCCTCCGCGGAGCCGGAGGAGCGGGAGCCCCCGCGCCGGGCAAGACCCCTTCCGCGGCCAGCCAGGCGGCCCCGCGCTCCCCACGGCTGCCCGGGGGCGGTGGCGATGCTGAGCGGGGCCCGGACTGCGGGAACTATTTGGCCCTGCCGCTGAAGGCGGCCGCCGAGCCCGGCTCCCCCCCGNCGAGGGTCCGCCCGCCGCCCTGTACCGCCCGCCGCTGCCCTTCGCCGCTCTGCCCGGCGCGGCGCCGCCGCCGCTGCTCTGCTTCTCGCCCTCCGTGCCCGCCGCGGCCACAGCGACCGAGCCCTTCCCGCAGACGCAGCGCAAGATGCTGCTGGACGTGAGCACCGGGCAGTACTACCTGGTGGACACGCCCGTGCAGCAGCCCCTCAAGCGGCGCCTCTTCGATCCCGAGACCGGGCAGTACGTGGAGGTGCCGGTGGCCCAGCAGCCGGCCGTCGCCCCCGTCCCGCTGCCCCTCTCGCCGCTGGCCCTCAATGCCGGTGCCTACGGCGCCACGTACATGCTGTACCCCGGGCTCCTGCCCACCGCCGCCGTGCTGCCCGCCGGCGCCCTGCAGCGCCCGCTGTCCCACTCGGGCAGCGATGCCAGTGCTCCGGCAGAGCCTGGCAGCCCAGCAGCGGCAGAGGCAGCTTTTGTCGAGAGTCCCTACTACGTGGCTACCAGCAAGGGCCCGCCGCCACCACGGCACGGGGCAGCCGAGGCGAAGCCGGTCATCAGCATCACCGCACCAGCCACCGGCCCGCGGATCGTCGCGCCGCCCTCCTTCGACGGCACCACCATGCGCTTTGTGGTAGAGCACCGGTGAAGAGCGCAGGTGAGAGTGCTGGCTGTTAGGCATGGCAGACACCAGTGAAGGGTAAGGGCAGGCCGGGTTAATTGTCAAATGACGGCTGTGCCACAGCCTCAAGAGGGGAAAAGGGTCCACAGACAGGCCTCTCTCCAGGGCTTAAAATAGAGGCATAAGATAGAAACACAAGGGTTACACACACCCGTTGGTGCATTTCAGTATCGGAGCCGTAAATATCGTCTTTTTTTTGGCCCAGAGGCAGCTTCAGTAGAAGCACGTCCTAGCTGCTCATCACACACACAGCCTGTACTTGTGCAGCCCCATGGGTTGCACATGCTCCTGGAAGTGGGAGTGTGTTTGGGCATCTCCTCTGTCCCATCTTGCAAGCCATGAAATAGCCCCTTTCCTTTGGCAACACATCCTCTCCTTTTCTCACCTCTCACCTTTTCTTCCCAAGGGGAAGCGAGCTCCCTCTCTTTGCCTTAAGCCCCGTTTCTCCCCAACCTCAAGAAGAGTGTGAGTGGGGTCTGGTGAAAGCAAACCCTTATTTCAGGTCCTTCTTGTTAGTGGGATGAGGGAGCAGGATGCATGGGGTGGACTCTGGTGTGTTCTCCCCGTGCCATGGGGCTGCTGGCAGGAACAGGGGGGCCCCCAGCTGCTTGTGCTGCAGGAGGGCTCCAGCAGAGCCCATGGACACCGGTGCTAAGCACAGTTTTGCACAGCTCATCCAAGCTTGGCCTGTCAGAGTCCTAACAGTGCCCAGTTACCTAAAGCTGTAACCCAGGACCAGCCTCCAAATTCAGGGATTCTTGTGCTGGGTACCTGTCCTGGAGCAAGGAGGAGGGCATGGGACTGGGCGTACAGCATGCATTGAAACCAAGGTGCAGGATGATGCAGCACATAAGTAACAACAAAATAACCAAGGAATTACGACTTTTCATTTTAAAAGACCTGAAATACTGAAAAAGTTCCTTCAGGATGTGTAGCCTCTTGCATTAGAATGCATGGCTCATCTTTATCAAGTGCAGTATTGGCAGAAGTACCAAAATCTTCTGTGCCTTACCAAAAGACTCACAGGGTTGGTTTTTGGTGTATGTGAAAAGGCAAACAGAAAGAGTGGCACCAGAAAGTCAGGGCTTGTTACCAGCTTGTGCTGATCTTTGTCCAGTTGGATACTTGAGGGCAAATGTCTTCTTCCAGCGCTTGAGTTACCTTTTTTTAACCGTTCTTTTAGTTTGCATCATCTACTACTGCATGGAAGATTATTTGTTGAATGAAACCTTACTGACATGATTTTTACACTTTTTCTCTGCTCTTGAAAGTTCCATTCTTTTATCCTGGTTATAAATGAAGTTGTTTTCATTGGCCCTTATGGATCACTCAGGACATGCAAAGTGCCAGTTTCACTTGAGCTCTACTGTGCTACTTGAGTTCATCTTGTCAGTAAAGTGTCTATAGAGTATCTAGATAAAATGTCAAAAACGAATTGATTATTTTTCCATTTGGTTTATAGGCTGAATTGAGACTGCTAGCAGAAGGAATGCTTAGGGACTTGATGTTTTTGAAAAGTTGTGGTATATAGTATGGGTATTTCTAACAGCCATTATTTAAACAAAAATATCTAGCTTTTCTTGTATCATTCTTTAAAAGTGAAACCCATCATATTTCCCAGTGTGATCTGCCCCTCAATTCCCAGGGGGCTATCCTGCCATGTCACATAGCCAGCTTGCCTACTGTGCCTTGTGAGGCAGGGGATGCTCTTGGCAAGTTGCTGTTTCACAGTGGTGAAGTTAATAACTGCATCAAGCCTCTGCTTAATTATGTTGTGTTGGAGCAATACAGCTGTGAAAGCTATCCCGAAAAACTGCTGATGCAAGAACTTGTGTACTCATTAAAAGTCATTCAGCAGTATGAAGATTTTAATTTAATTTTGCCATTCTTTTAATCTTTTAACAAGCCAGGGTGCATGTTCTCTAATACAGACAGGAGATGCTCCCTCCAAGTTGTCTCCAGCTGCTGAGGTGGGTGTGCTGCTGGTGTATGATAGACTGGAAGATGCCTCTGGCTTGTCATTAGACTTTGGTGTTGCATGTAACTCTTAGTGGAAAATAAGGTATATGCCAGAGAGGAATCACACCTATAGCCTTCTTCCCATTACTTTCATTCACCTACATAACTTTCATGTCCCTGTGGATGATTTGTCCTCTTCTCTTATTATCTGCATTTTTTTTTGTTTTCCATTATTTTCCTCTGTGTCTTTTGTTATTCCCTTTCTAATTAAAAGCATTTGTTTGCTAGGGGTAGTGTTTGTCCCTTAACAAGAAGAGCAGTATAATTTCATATGAATCAGACCAGGGTTTTTTGACTGCAGCAATACTGTGCAGGTCCTAAAACAGACTTTAAACAAGGCAGATTTCATCATGTGAGCATGGGGGATGATTAAAGTACTGTCCTTTCAGGTCCCTTTTCCTCACTAGCCAAAATAAGCTGAATGAATGCTCTTTATTTCCACTCCTGTATTCCTTTCTGCATTGCACATAATATCTTCTTCTCCTCTTCTTTGCTCTGTTTTTTTCAAATCTTCATTCACAAACCATACCACTGTGTCAAGGACTTCTCCATCTTGGTCTCAGTCACTCTTGAAGCTTTGGTGGTGGTGTGATTCCTGTAGTAATGTTGGCACCAAATCCTCTGCACATCTGCTGCTCTTCCACGACTTCTTTCTGTATCTGGTGCTCTTTTCTGCGTAATCAGTCATATAAAATGGATCTCATCAATCTGTATTCCAGCAAAATCCCAGATGCCATTTCAGGACTATTCTTAAATCATTTTATATATTGTGAATGTTAGACAATATGTGGACACCTCTGAGAGATATCGTAAGGTTGTTCTTTTCCCTCCTCTTCTTTGCTCACAGTAGTTGAAGAGCTGTAGCAACATGGTTCTTGCGTGCTGCACCTCTTCCTTTATATGGGGGAAAAAACAAAGTGAATTTTCAGTCAAAGTAAACTTGACAATCTCCTTGCATCCAAACCTAGATAGCACTGGCCTGTAGTGAGCAGACTGCCTGACAGGAGCTCATTCCCTGCCTGAATGACTGAAAATATATTTTTAACTTTTGTATTTATTCACACATTATAGTATGGAGAGTTTCTGTCTTGTAGTAGGTAAATAAATGAGAAAATAACAGATAGCAAAGCAGAAAGCAACTGTAGTAAATTTTACCACCAATATTAGAAGGGCGTTTTTCGTTGCTCTGTTCAAACATGGGCATAAACACAGTTACAGGAATATGTATGCAAACATACTTACTAGTTGTGTTTTCTTCCTAACTGCCATCAGACAATCTATGCCTGCCTTTAGAAAATAATTTTGTTTACATAGTATATGTGAACGATTTTTAACAACCTATAAATTGATATTTTTATCTTTGTTTTAGTTGTTCCATGTTCAGCAGAATGTATATTCTACATTAGTAAGTCAAGAAATCAACTTATGGTAAAATACATCATACATAGGATTTTCTTGTGCTTATGCCCTTGCTGAGAATTTAGTAAACCATTTATCCAATTTTAGTGGGAAATACAGGAATATTCCAAGAACCAAAAGGCCTTCAACATTTTATCTAGTAAGTCAGTCTATGAATGGCAATAAGCATGAGCTTATGTTCAAAACCATAGCTACTTAGGAAATATTTAAATGGTGCTTAACCTTGACATCAATAAAAGCTAGTGGTGACCTTAATGAGCCTTTTTGACCAGGCTGATTTCCTGAGCCAGTATTTAAGTCTCAACTCCACAAATCTTGGAGCATGTGTTTGTGGGGTTTTGCCTTTTGCTTATGTATGCCGTGCTGGATGCTAAGTTGATAAGTGAAGTGTCCAGTTCTTTAAATTAGCAGCTGGATTGCTTAAATTGCTCTCTTTCCACCTATGCACGTGCAATTGCCCAGTACCAGTCTGTGGGGAACTGTGGGGTTGTAAGGCTCTGTATGTTTCACACCTTGAGCAGCAAGGATGAGTTCTGCTTGAAAAATAAGGCTGCCCAATCCCTGACTCAGTTTAAAAAGCTGGGCACTGTTTTCTGATTCCTGGCAGTAGCCCAAGAAATGAGTGGCAAGAATAGCATGACAACAAAGGAGACATTATGCACTTCTCTAGAAGAGTAAAGACTGTTCAGATGGTTGTGGCAGCTCTCTAACAATCTACTTTATATTAATAATGCTTTTCTCTTTGTTTTTGTTTTTGTTTTTTTTCCCAGGGATAAGGAAGAAGAATTATGCTTCTTTAATTTGAAATACGCTTGGTAACTCTTAAACATTCATCCTAAAAACTGCTTCTACAGTTTTCTCAGTTTTTTTGCTTCATTTTACAAAACAAGTGTGTAAGTTTCTTGTTTTCTTCTAAATGCCCCCAGGTTTTGGAGTATGCCTGCATTTGATTATGTGAGCAACACTAAATTACTGCATTATTTGGTGCGAAGTTGTTTTTGTATTGAAGCCAATCTGCAGGCTTTAGGCATTGTCTCTGTCCTGGTAGCTAGTGGTGGAGTGCCTCTACAGCTGTTTGTAGAATGCAGGGTGTAAATGCAGCAGTGTTTCGGTGTGGATCAACACACAGCTTCATTCAGGTCCCTGGAATGTGTTGTGATGATCCAGTGCAGCCCTGCAGCTCTTTAAAAATAAAAAAAAATAAAGCCTTCTGCTCTCCCCTTTGCAGTATTGAGGGTCCTCCCCATAGGCTTTGGTGGCAATTTATGATCAGATCTTTTTTTGTACTCTATACTTCTCACTTGGAATTACAAATGGAGAGAGCTGTAATGTTACAATTATCTTTAGTGTTTAATTTTTGGCATGGTTCAAAACAAATTGTGAAAAAGTCAGAAAACACATTTGATTGCTTTCATTTTTTGTTTGCTCCTCTGTACTGTGTTGAACATCACAAGTTGCCTTAATTGTGGTAGTGTTTAAATACTGGGAAACCAGAAATTGAATGTATTATTTCAAAATCCAGATTCTAAAGGAGAGGATAGCATTTATTTTTCTTTAAGACAGCAGTCATTTTTCCTTAAATTGCAACATTGCTAAAAACAATCCTAGTCATTCCCCTGTGAAAGGAATTTTTTAATGTTACTGCCTCAATACTATGTAGTTGTTTCTTTAGCTGTTGTCTGACAGGATTATCTGAGGGCTACAATTACACTATCTGTATTTGCTAAGGAAATATTTTCAACAAGCAAATATAAAATCAGTTTGCTCAAAATGCAGTGATATATATGTTGGTCTCTAATTAAACTGATTGTTTTGTTACCAGCAAGTAGTTTGTCTCGGCAAAAGAGAATTGTTATCATGACAGTAGAACTAAACTACAGTAGTCTGTTCCCTGCCTAAAGTTTCAGTTCAGTGAAGCACTTTGGGAAGCAAATAAATTTATAAGCAAGCCTAAATAATTTAGCATAAAGCTTCCTTGAGGTAAAAGATTGCAATTTTAAAGTCTAAATGCAAACCCCAAAAGTCTATACTTAAGCATTTGCCCATAGGCAGGATTTTTCTCTGCCTATTTTTGAGATTTCCCACTGCTAAGGAAGTTTCAGTATTTTCCATTTTTAAAATAAGACCCAGGTTTTCATTTCCCTGAGTAACTCACAAGATACAGAACACTCAGCTAGAACTGTCTTTAATCTTATGTGCGAGATTGTATTTCAATGCAATTTATTTATTTACAGGCACAAATTGAAATTACCCTCAGGATGAAATGCACTGCAAGTATACAGATAGTGAGTGATTTCTCATGTATCTTCTCATTTATCTTGACCATTGTGGAAATCTAATGAAAAATACTATTCTAAGAGGTTTTTAAAGAGCTTGGCATGCCCAGCTAGAGCATATATCATGTAAGCTTAATCCCCTTGCCTCTCAGTTGTACAGTCCACAGTTATAAGGTTTAACTTCCCACTGGGATTCAGGCTGAATGCCTCTTAAAGAAAATGAATGCTTCTTCACCATTTTCATGACTGATATGTCTGTAGACATTGTGACTAGAGTATCAGAGTTAAATGAAACAGTACTTCGGACTGCAGGACAGTGCAGGTACCAGAGTAGATCGTCCACTGTGACATGCACGTGTACAGTACGTACATTATAATACTAGCATCCGTGTTTTAAAGTGTTTCTGTCCTATCTTTTCCTATATCGGTGCTCAGAGCAAACTTTCACATTGCAGTTTACAAGATACAGGTTTGCACACACAAACTCAGGTTTACAGTTTCACCCAGTGTACTTGAAAGGAAAAAAAAAATAGCGTAGGAAAGAAGCACCCAGGATTTCAGCGTGTATTTGTTGGAGGAAAATTTTGCAGGGCTTTTTTTCAGTGCCAGTGGAGACAAAAGCAATGAAATGAGGGAAAACCAACAGCTATTTATTTTCTCAGGGGAGATTTCTTTAATGGAATGTGTCAATACTAATGTCAAACAGTGTTTACTTAATTTTGTCTGTTACTAAAGAGACTGTGTTTGCATCAAAAGGTCAGTTTTGCAAGGTGCTTTGCTTCACAGACCCAGTCCAGAAAAGCCTTCAGATGCATCTCTAACTTCAAACATCTATGCAGATTCCTGGGACTTCAGTGGAAGTGCAATTCTTTTTTTTTTCCTTCTCCCACTAATGCAACGCTTCTCTGAACTCAGCCTAGAGCGCTGAGTGCCTTGCAGACCCAAGTACTGGGTTCTTCACTTTATACATGTAAAACCAGAGTTCTGGCCTTGAGTCTAGATGGACCCAACAGATAACAGCACAAAAGGCCGCCAGAAAAAAACTCTGGTAAAATGGTGCTCCTCCATGTATACCCAATGGTGACTTTCTCCAGTTGATGGGGTGATGTGTAACCACATATCTTGGATTAGAGTCAAGCCCTCCATGTCAGAGTTCACAAGCTGCTAGTATTATATGTTTCATGGTGCAGTCATAGTTTGTTACAGCTGAAATTCACCCCATGTGCAAAGCAGGGCAAAATCCTGTGCACCACTCGAGTTCCCACCCAGCCCTGCTGTCAGGGTTCAAGGGCTGCAGCAGCCAACTGCACACATGTTTTTGGTCAAAATCCAATTAAAAGTTTGAGCGGGACTGGAGTGATGCACTAGAATATTGTTCCAGTCTTTTGCAGCAGGGTTGGTTTCACTTAGTCAGATTTAACCCCTGGTGAATCAATTGGTGAATGATTTAACATGAATTTATGGATTGTGTGGGGTGTTTCCCCCCTTGTCTGCATTCAAAGCTACCTTTACTCTCAAGTGTTGATGGCCAAAGTGTCATTCCTTATGCTTATAAATTACCATTAACTTATGGCTACCTGAGAACACATACATTAAAAATGCTTGTGCTTTTTTTTCCTCCCCTTTCTTTTTTTATTTCTTGTTTTTTTCTCTCTTTCTTTTTCCTCCCCTTTAAAAGGAGGTGGGTTAGTTATCAGCGTAAAGATATTTAAAAGTGCAAATGTGAAGTGAGGATAATGATTGTTAAGAGGATGTGGGTGGTATGTCTGATGAGAGAGCGGTGGGCTATAAGGCAAAGGGGAAAATGTCATGAACGCATTGTGTTGGTGGTTGTTGCTTGTAAAGGAAAAAATATTTAAAAGAAGATATATAACTGGAGAAAAATGGACTCTTTGAGCTGCTCTCAATGTAGATGACACTGTGGCAAGTGCATAGACAGAACAAGAAGTGATTCTGCTGCAGGATGCCACGAGCCTGGGATCGAAGGACAGCGGAGTCACTCTCAGGATTGCACTAGGAGTGTGTTGCACATTGGGAACACTTCAGTACATCACAACCATGTGAGAACAGACTGCCTGAAACCACCAAATACCAAAGTTTATAACTGAATGAGTTAGCATTTGTATTATGTTGGGTTTTGTGGGGGTTTTGTCGGGTTTTTTTGAATGTTATGATAAATAAAATGTATTTTTCAGTAAATGACACACGGCAAGTAGCCTGCAGTTCTCTATTTGGTCATATGTTTGCAAACTTACTTTGGCTGTTGTGCAGAACAAGTGATAACAGAGGCATTATTTGTTTCAACATGTAAACTGTAGAAGAAGAGAAGATTTCACTGGAGAGCAGATGAAAACCCCCACATTCAGAGTCTCCTCAAAAGAGTAAGGCTCTTTCTGACCTGATCTCACTGTTTATTCTTCCCTCTTAGGACAAGGGCAAGTTGAAGGCATTGCTGTGTTTGACGGTGATTATTTTTTTCCCCCAGGTATAACTTACATGAAAAAAGAACTCCCCAGTTTCAATGGACTAACTTTGACTGGTATGAGTTTGGGTATCCATAGAAGTGCTTCTTTGTCTGTTGCAGTATGTTCAGAGAGAGCAATTGTTGGGATGAAAATTTTTTTTTCAGCTTATACTCTATATTATTTTCACTGTCTAATATTGCAATGCCAGCAAAGATAAGGTGGCTTTATTAGTGGATTGCTTGAATTATTGCTAGGAAAACCCTTTTGCTCCTTCTGTGTGTTCCTTATACCCCTCATGGAGATTGAGTAACTTTCTGTAGTTAGGTCCAAGTGATTAAAAAAGCATGAGTCAAACATGAAAAAATCACAAAATAGACTTGAAAAATAAAAGATTACCATTGCAGTTTAAACAATCATTTTCACTTCTCAGTTTTCAGTATGTAAGGGGCACATTATAATGATTTTTATTTTAATCGTGTGCCTTTTCCTTAAAGGAAAACAGATTCCCACCTCAGTTTTTATCTGCAAGTAGTGCAATATGAAGACATCTGCTGACATCTGACATCTGAATTTGCTTTATTGCTCCAAGACATGGCTACACAGTCTTCCTACTCTGCTGTAAGCACAAGCTTACTGGTAAAACAGGGATTTGGTGTTTGTTTGGTGTTCTTTCTGGGTTCTGTGAAATTTGTACCGTAGTATCATGCTTAGGATACATGTCATCAGTGACTTCACTGCCAATCTCTAAATGGTGATCCCAAAATAAATGTACATGTGGCAGACCCAAAAGGCTTTCAGATTGGAGTGAGAATAGATGTTGAAAAGAGGAATGGGGGAAAGGGGAGAATGAACTGTGGGGAGTGCGGCCACATAGGCTTAGCTCAAGAGGAGAAAGCAGGGTGACCACAGGAGATCTAAGGATAACCACAAGAGAAACAAATTAATAGTGAGTGTGTAGAGTGGAGAAAGGCCTTAGAACACTTTCTTGAAACTAGAGGAGTCTGGAATTGCAAAGGGATCTGCAGTTGTCAACAGGAAAATTTGGGAACTCTCCTTTACTTTTCTCCAAAGGGAGATCCTGAAGTCTGATTTCAGTGGACCTCTGTAACCAGATCCTCATAGGACTGCTCGTTCTCACATTTTAAGTGGAAACCTCCACAAAAGAGAGGTTAAAAATAAATAAACTGAGAGACATGAACTTTAACCTTTCCCTAAGAGACTCAGTCTTGCAACCAGTATTTGTCCAGCTGCAATGTGCTTCACGCCACAAGAATTCACTGAAGTTAAAGTAAGAAGGTCTCTTACAATACCTTGAATAAACTGAAGGGTGGAATACGTCTGGGATTTTCAATGACTGTTGGAGAAATTACTACAAGTTTCTAAACAGTCTTTAAAAGGTCGCTGGTGGGAACAAAGATACCAGAAAGGTAAAAATGCAACTCTTTTATCAGAAAGAATGGGAACAAATTCAAATGAGAAGCAGATAATTCCTTGATATCAGATCTAAGCAAGCCATCCAGGATAACACATTGCACTTTAAGAAAAAAAAAAAAACTATTTTAGAATTGCTGTCCCCTTGGCTTGTCACTATTGAGAACACATAATCTGCTTGCTAAACTCAACCTGTATCCTTTGTCTATCAAGCTGTTTTATTTTTGAGGTACCTATCAGCTATTTACTGAATTTCAATCTGATGCTGCAGGATAGTTCCTGCCAGCCCAGCTCTGCCACTGCCTGGCTTTCCATTGGCCTCTGTTGAACAAGGCACACAGTTCAAGTTGAAAATATGCTTAGAAATCTTGCTCAACTAGGGCTTCTGTTTACTTTGCTATTTTTAACAAATCCTCTGTGTTCTAAGGTAGCATTGCAGCATGCATTATATGGGCTTGTGTCTCATAAAACATAACCGTAGTTAAGGACTGCAGTTCCTTCTATAATGTCCAGACAGACAAATTCTCTACCAGATGCTCTCAATAAGTCAGAGTTGGCTTTATAAGTAACACATACTCACTTGGAAATCTGGGCTAAGTATTACCCTTAGCACCTTTCCCCAAGTATCAATTAATTTTTATTAAAAGCAAAATAATTTAATTGATGATCTTATTCCCCCTAACAAATGCAAAGGAAGATTCTGTCAGCGTGTATGCAGGCTGTTATGAGGTTATGCTGATTTACACTCGTGCAGCTCTGACTGGTATTCATTATTGGTAGGAAAGAAAGCATTTTACTAGCACTAATTTATGGTCAAATGGTACAAAAATAATGACTTAATCCCCATATCTGCTAACCTGTGCTGTACAGATGGCTTCATTCATAACCTCATGAAGAACTTTTAATCTTTGTATTTCCCTGTGCTTTTTTGCACCAGAATACATTTAGGAATGGAGTAAGAAGCTGAATCCTGGAATATGAATGTATTTTTAAGAGTATATGAAAAATAATCTTTAAAAATGTGCCTTCCTTCAACTTTAAAGAGAAAGTTTTAGTTTCTTTTCCAAGTGGCTTGCTTTTTGGACTTAGCTGGATTATCATTCTTTCTGGGGCTTCCAATTAAAAAGGACTGAGCCTTGATTCTGTGATTCTGTGATTTGTTCTAAACTTCATGTATGAGTTATTGTTTAATTGCTACCACTGCTTATTATTTAAAAGTAGATGTAATGCCATTATTAAAGATGTGCGTTACATCTTTGTGATTAACCCCCACTGATTTGGTAAACCCTTACAGAGTTTGCTTTGGTTGTAATCCTAAGTGTGTTTTCACTTCAAATGAAGGCTGGAGCAATGTATTGATTTCACCTTATTTTTAGAACTTTGTTCGTTTTGTTGTTTCCGTAGCTATGGAGCCCAACTAAGGAAGCCATAGCCTTCTATTACCCAGCTGTTGGACTAAACCTTTCCTGGAATTCCCATTATGTCCAGCTGTTAGGGTCAGATAGCTTCAGAAGCAAGTGTCTTGCTGCCATGGCAGGGAGTATCCATGAAGACACATATCAGTTCTGAAGGAGCAATGTGAGTCTCAGAGGCACTGTCTGATTTAAGTTTCGAGGGATGTTGTCAAAGCTGTAGAAGCCCCAAAATTATGTTTGAAAGACTAGTTTTCAGTTTTCAGGATGGATGGGTGCATGATTTTCCTCACCAAGCTGTGCCACAGCTTGTTGAATAAATAAAGCAAATTACACAAATCAGTATCTCTGTGAGATATGATCTATTTATATTATACAGACCTGTGCATTTCACTTGAAAGAGAAGCATACTTAGTGGTATTGGCAAGACATTGGACAATAGCTAATTATCTTTTTCAATTGGAAACTAATGTTATGCTTTTTTAAAAGTTATCACCACTGTTACATTATTTTCATGTGCCAAAGACCCCGTGAGAGGGGGTAAGCCTTGCAGCGGGACTGCTGATATCAGACACAGATCTTACATATACAAATAGCATTATCTAGAACATTTTCATTCTGTTGGGTTGTGAAGTCATGGGCTAGCCTGGCAGACTGTTGATGTAAATTAGGATGCAGAGTTGAGGTTGTATCAGTTGATATCTTAATACTCTACAAAAGAAATAGTGATGATGTCTATCTCTTTGTGCCACTCTTTGTTCACCTTTTATATTTAGAGTGTCAGATCACTGCAAGAGGAGAATGCCTCTTTCTAGGTGTGTAAGTACTTAGCTCTGGTCTTATTTTTGTTTTATACAACAAAAATAGCAAGTAGTAGTAACAAATGTCAAAGCTTTTCTCCCATTTGTTCCTAAAATAGTAGTGGAGGTATCAAAGAGTGTCTACAACGTACAGAGTGCAGACCTTGAGAGTGGATATTGAGGTAAGTATTGAAACTGAAGAGAGGCGCCTAGGTCTTACCCCTGCTCTGGGCAGAGGACTTGGGCCAGCACCTCCAGCATGTGGTGCATCGTGCTTGGTGTATACACCACCCTCAGGAAATACCTCTGTTCCTGATTGGAAGGAGAACCCAGTACAAGTGGGTATCCTACTTATGTTATTGCTTCATATGTGAAGGTGAGTTAAATGGTTCCTCTTGCCCCTATTAATACCATCCCTTCCCCAATGAGAGGCTCTCCCAACCCAGAAAGTAACAGACAAGAAGCAAGACTGAAAACAAATTCATCACATTAAATTTTTAACTGTTTTATTTATGCTTTGACTAGAAATGTGTCAGCATTTTCAGGAAAGACAACATGCAGACTGTTTCATCACATTGACAGTTTGATTTCTGCACTCTCTTTTTACAACATAAAAGAATTTGTATTTTTTCTTAATCTTACAATATTTTTTTTTCATGACAATCTATGAGTATTTCCTGCCTGCTTTTGGGTTTTGGGTGGTTTTTTTTTTAAAAAAACAAACAATTGTTTCTGGATTTTTACTTTACTTTTTTTGTGACCAGCACTCACACACCTTGTACTATAAAAATACTATAAATCAGAGGGATCATATCAGAGATCAGCTGAGCTGTGATGAGATATATTCTTTCTTAAACTGCAATGCTGATATAAATGTAAAACTTCTTTTTTCCACAGTTCCTATGAATACACTGCTTAAACTGTTTAAGTAATTTTAATCAGAGGACCTGCATGAGTAGTGATTACTTTTTTGCATTGAAATACGAGCCTAACTGCCTAGAAGAAAATGTTCTGGCTTGGCACAGGCTTTGCTAGACTGTGCATTTAAAATTTATTTTTTCAAGACCCTTTCCTTCATTGTAGTTCAGAATTGCCTTAGTGGGTACTAATTTTTCAAAGTACATCTACCTTGATTACACACAGGGGCACTAATTTTTAGGAGGCAACCTTGAAGAGCAACCAGTTTGGCTAAAGTTTGCTCCTGCTGATAACTACAGAAACTATACCATTAATTTCAATGGGAACATAATTAGGCAACTGTAAGTACTTCTGGAAACATTGCCCTACATTGTTAATCAATTGAATTTAACTATAGCAGTTAATAAAAAACTCCAAAAGATAAATAATAATAATCAAACTCTGACTGCTTAAAAAAAAGTAAAATCCTTTAAAACTATGTAAAATAAAACCTGCCTTTTTTGTAAACAGGCAATACTGAGTAAGCAGGAATTCATGGTCCCATCTAGATGTCAATTTTACTTGAATATTTGAATGGGGATCGGTCATAGGCCTAAAACACCTAAATACATTAACAAGTATTCATAAATATTCATTCTTTATACATCATCATTGTTCTTACTGCACATCAAAAACACAGACTTCTGTATTCCCCAAGAAAGAAAAATGAAGGATCATTTTTGCTTTTGGCACAAAAGAGTAAAAATAAAGAACAAGCACCACCCATAAGGGAGTGCATGGAATGCTACCAAATTGATCTTTATTTGCCTTAGGGGTTTTTTTACAAAAATTTTAAATATAGGTTAATATGTAAACACTGTGCACGCACAGAGAGTTTGATCCTGGCCCATTGAAATCAATGGCAAATTTCCCACTAACTGCAGTAGTGCAAGATCAAGCTCCACGTTAGTATGGTACGTACAAGCCTAAGTCATTGAGGGAGCCACAGATTCAGGAAGGCAAAAGCTCAGGTTCTTCTTTCAAAACCAGCTGCCAGTGGAATCAGAACTTGTGCCAAAAACCTTCCTGCACATGTTGGAGTTTTCTTGATGGAGAGGGTATTCGCTACCTGCCAACATTTCTGTTTTCTCTCTCCTTGCAGTGTACCGCCTGCCAGACGGCAGACTTTCATACTTAGTCACATAACGCCTGTAAAGACACAACACAATGGTCTGGCATGAGCAAATTTATGCAAAATTTGTACCCTGTTCCAAACACTTTACATACAGATGAGATTACACTTCCACAATGTGTAGATATAATCAGAAGATGTTTTAGTATCTGCAGAATAACACATACTGTTTTCTTAGGATTTCCTGGAGATCCTCAAGTTTTTTATTTTGTCTCAGGTTTTCACCATGTTTTGGATGAGAAAAGCCTGAATGGATATCTGGCACAGGCTATGCAAATGTTATTTTCTCTAGGTCTTAGTAAATAGGAATCAGGAGAGGTAGTCCAGTAAACACAACTGGCTACTGGAAAGCATCTTTTTAAACTTACTGCACAGTTGTTTAGCTTTTCAGGAAATTTAGTGCCCTAATAAAATATGATAGAACAAAATGGATGCAAGAGCTTAACACACCAGCTACTTTTGTTGACTCTAGTAAACCGCAGATGATCAAGAAAACTTTCTGCTAGTTTATGGCTATGCACTTCCTCTCTTAGCAATGTAATAGAGAACTACTGCTGGCAAAGTTTCAGGTCACCATCAGAACTGATACTACGTGAGGAGACCAGTGTCCTTCCACTTCAGTTAGTTCACTTGCTAAGCCAAATTAAATAATTGGACTAAACTGCATATTCAGAGCAAGCTGTGATCTTCAAAAAAGTTCTTTCCGAATCTCAAGGGTGAGGGACAGGGAAGAATGGGTTAGTAGGGAGGTCGGTGTGTGTAACAGCCTACACCACACCTGATTGTTTTAGGCTGAAATTTGGCCTCAGCTGTTTAGCTCTTGTCTCTGTGAAAACCAAAATTTCCAGGTTCAGCAGCTGACTGGAAGGATGCCTCAGAAACTGTATGCTCTTTGTCCTTACCTGAATGGAGTCTCAATTCTGTCCATCTGCATACAGACCAAAAATGGGTACTGTGAAAACTGCACTGTGGAGATGAAGTCCAATGCTGTTTCTACTTCCAAAGCAGTTTCCATGCCAGTTTTTACAAAGAAGGAATCCACCTCGGTGTTACCAGCTAGAAACACGGCTACCCTACAAATAAATTTGGGCATTACAATTATTTCAAAACACATTAAGAAGAAGGAAATTAAATTACAAACAGTCCTACAATACATATATAAAAACTCCCCTAAAAGAAGCCCATTCTTTAGGTAAAGATATATAAATCCAGATCAGACCAGTGGGAATTGCTATTATCCAGGTTAAAAGGAAAAGAGAAGCGAAAATTTTCACCCATGCACATAACTATTTAATTCTATTAATTTAACTATTTAATTCTAACTCATCTGCAAGTCTTTTATATTTAAATTCTTCTCATTGGGACTACCACAGCTCAGGAGCCTGAGCTGTCTACAACTATAGCATGTGCTGGGAGTATCTCACCGGTTCTTCACGTTGGTTTTGGATTCCCTGTACCATAGGCTGAACTCCATCCCTCCTGAGATGTCGATGGCCAATCCACCCAGGAACTCTGCACTGGCCAGTGGCCCAGACTGCAGCTGGATCTCCTAGAGTTGTCAGAAAGCACAGGTTACTGACTGCAGACCTCAGAGGTTTCTTTATTCCCTTTTATACTGCAACCACAACACTTGTCATTTTCCAGGAACATAAGAAATAGAGGGCTTTTCTGGAACAGTGAACAAAACATCCTGATGTACCTCACTCCCTTGAAAATGGGATGAAGGTATAGTAAGGTATTTTCCTTCCCCTCTCCCTCGCGTGCCAGCTTGTATAATATCTGTAAGGAGTACAACTGCAAGGAATATTACGTCTCCAAGAGCTATCACACAAGCCTCATGGAGGCTCTGATAGCAGTCCAGCTTAATCAGATTAAACACCTCGCTGGAACTTCAGTAATGGTGCAGCATGACTTCTCCAGCACACCTGAAGGCAGCCCTGTACTGGCAGCAGGGTACAAAGTGCTGCCAACACTTGTGCTGTGTGTAGTGGTTCCAAACCCACCACATAACACCAGTTATGTCTTCAGTGGCTAGGTGGCCAAACCTGTAAACTAATACACCTCAGTTACCACTATGGATTTGCATTTAATGCATTTTCCATCAATCATCAAATGTGTTCATGGCTTCATGCAACCTTTTCAGCTGGACAAGAAACACATCACATGGAAATCCATTTGGAAGTGGTAATATAGCTCAGGGTCATGGCAGTTCATTGCTTTTAAGTTTTGACATACAGCCAAGATTTTAAGGTTCACCCACCTTGGCAATCTAACTCACTTTATATAGTTGTCCTGCTTCCCAAAGAACTAGTGGATTAATTCAACATTTTAAAAGAAACACCAATTTGGGGAAAGTTTATTTTGATCACGTATGTGCCTCACATACATGACACCTCCTCTTGTTTCGCAGTTGGTTTTCTCCCTCCTCCCAGTCTTCTGTGCCTGTGGTATTCTCAGCACCTAAAATGCTACAGGCATTTGTAGGACATGTGAATACTCAATTTCCTCCACAGGTGCCCAGCACCTTAGAAGCATCTCTTCTCTTCCTAGCTATTCAGTAGACCAGTGGTTCCAACCAATGCTGTTCCAAGATTTAAGGAGGAAGCAATCAAAGAGTCACTCTAGCTTCCTAATCCCTATAGCAACAAGCAACACTGGGGGACGTTTTTATTCAGAGCTTTAGAGTTTTGCTGCTGTAATTGAGGACTTGGATAATTATGGTTGCTGTACATGTTTACTTAGCCATTTAGGGTAAATTAACTGTCTTTGAAATAATTTCCTTCAGAGAACCAACTTTGCAGAACCAACTTGGCAGTTAGTTGCTGCTAAAGTGGGTTTGAGACTTTAAAGAATAGAGTGGGCTGGCTGTGGCTTATAAATCCAGCATGCCCCCAGCAAGTGTGGTCCTACCTTGCTCTGATTTCTTACTTTCACTTAAGTAAAAATCATGGATTGGAATTGTGGTCTTTCTGAATTCAAATGGAGTTTGTCTAACAACTGCAATGGGGAAATAAAATATTTCCCTTGTTTGTCTGCTTAGGTGTGGAGATAAAGCTTGTTTTACTTAATTTTACTTTGCTTTTAGTTGGGACTGAATTGGTGGGTAGCTGCAACTCAATGGGGAGGTAACAGTATACATGCTGGCAGAGACATGTACACACAACCAGAGGAGCAGATATTTTTAGGTGCATTGTCAAATTGCACCCAATAATATGAAAGTGGGCTGGGGAGTTTAAGGGTTAAATGCTATCTAGAATTAAATCATATTTGTCCCTGAAATGAGCAGAGAAGTAAGGAGCGCTTGTCCTGGGTTTTACTAACTCATCTATTTCCTTATTTAGAGCTCAGTCCTGTCCTTCATCTCATGTGCAAATCCAATCCAGGCTGATGGGAGGTGTAAATCACAGGGACTCAGCCTTCTCAGGAGAAATATTTTCCTTTCCTTTCCTATTTTAAGCTTTGTATCTCATTTGCAGTGGAAAATGTGATCTGAAAGATCAGAATTTGTCACTTGTTACTGTTTAAAGTGACAAAATGTGTTATGTATCAATAAAAAAAAATTCTTCATGTACAGCACCATAGTGCAATGCTTACTGCAATGCAATGCAGAAAGGGATGAAGCAGGCACTTCTTTGGGAACTGGCTACCTTCCAACTGGGGTCTGGCTTTCAAATGATTTCTCTGACCTATTAATATAGTATTTAATTTCTCTGTGCTCCTTGCAAGTCTATTTCCTTGAAGAACTATTAAGAATACTGAACTCTTGTGCAGGTGACTTAGGAGTCTCAAAAACAGTTTTATGAGAGCTATTTTATAGAGAGACTATAACTTCTGGACAGTTTTTCTTAGCCCTCAAACAACACAGCAATAGCTGTGATTTCACTCTGATTTCAGTTTGTGCAGCTATGCGAGTAAGTATGTCACAGACGGTGGGCAGGAGTGTAAGTTTTAGAAGCCATATTGTTAACTTGGAAATCACCCTTCCAAAATGTGCTCTATTGTGATTACTACTTGTTGTAAGGTTAATGAAAGGAAGCTATTTTTTGGGGAGTGGTAGTATTTTTTTGGCAGATTTCACAGCACTTCGTGTGAGACCCACTTTTGGTCTTTTCATGCACAATTATCCTTATAAGCACCAATGGGGGAGCAGAACTTTTCTAGTATTTAAAAATAATTTCTCTCAAAGTCAGGCTGTACCAATGAAAACTTGGAACCCAAATATTATGCAAGTTCTTTTCTGAAAACTCAATTGTCCTATTTTTAAGCTCCAGTCTTGGCTTCCAAGCTATCTTTTTGATGTTTGATGTCATCAGTGATATCTGTTACATTTTTGGTTTGGTTTTCATCTGTTCTGAAATCACAATGTGGCCAGCTGTGGCACACTGAGTTCTGGTATCATAGAATGAGCACTATTTACCACGCCTAATTTGCTTAATTGAAAGAAGATAAACCCACATTTGACTTGGCTGTCTACAGTATGAGTTTGTAAAAGGGCTTATGTTCTGGGCAAGGCCTGTCCATGCTGGCTAGGGAAAGTAGAGGTAGTACTTAACTATCAGGAAGCTAGATTAACTATGGCTCTCTTGCACTGTTTTTTCCTCAATTCCAGTGTTAGGCCATTCACACTTCCATTCTGACAGTGTTTCCTGGTACAGAGGCAAACACTATTCAAGAATTTGCAGATGAAAGTGTTTCAAATGAAGCTTAACTTGGCCATATGGAAGTGCCAAAACCATGTTGATGTGCTGTGGACCTGGAGCATAGCTGTAAGAACATCCTTAGAAAGATGGGCCATGCTTAAAACACAGCTCAGCCTGAAGCTGTGCTCAGCACTGCTTTAAACAATCCCTGCCTTTGTGGGGTGTGGAAGTAAGAACAAGTGTCTTTTTGGCTGTGAATGCACGCTTTTGTTTGCATCTGCTGCTTGAGTCCCAAAGAGCTTAGACAGACACTGTGCCAGTGACAACCCAAGAGAGAAAGGAGAGTGGGATCCTATCTCATTACACTGCTTCCCAGGCTTCCAGGGAAGCAGCAACCAACTAAAAATATTACACACTGATATTGTTAAAAATGACACAAAGTCCCAGCCCTGGTGTGGCTCAGACTTTTGTGAGATTCTCCAAAGACGAGGAGTAGAGAATTTGCTAGCTGAAAGAGCTCTAGGGATTCCCAGCCAACTGATTCAGCCAGAGTATGTATGGAGCTTGGTGCATGCACAGCAGTTGGAAATACTTAGTTCTTTAAATGCTCCTGTGCTCAGGACTGAACATGATTATCTTTCTCACCTCTGCGGTCTGTTTGTTAAATAGGTCACAGTAAAGCTTTTGCCCATAATCTGCGTGTGAACTGTAAAGCATCGCTGGAATGAGCTTTAGTTAGCCAATTTGTGCCATACCCTGGAAGCCCTCTGGACTTATAATACTGTTATATAGGGGCTAAGCTGGATTCTGGATGGGGAAAGCTGTCAGAAGTTGATAGGAGTAGATTGTCTCATCATCTGCTTTTGGCATTTTCTTTCAACAAGAATTAATGGGGAAAAGTAAAAAGTAAAGTTTGAAACTGCAGATGTTTCAATGAGCTGAGTAGAGTTGTTAAATCCACAGGCTCTAAGGAGATCCCTGCTTGGGAAGAGCAAAAATATCAAACCAACTGCTGACCCTGGACTTTGAGAAAGATATCTAGATTCTTGTCCTCCAATAATACATTTTTTAACCAGCTATATTTGTATGTTAATCTATTTAAGCATAAAATTAGCAGACCATTTTGGGTGACAGTTGCATAAAAACTGTGTAATCCTCATTTTAATTCCTCATTTTGTCTACTAGTAAACGTCTGAAATTTAGATCTCAGCACTGTTCTTTGAAGGTTAGTTATCTGGGAAAGTTTGAGTGCCAGTGATTCATTCACCTGGCAGTTATTGCCTACATGGACATAAGCTCCCTGGACAGCTTGTGAAGAGGAAAACTTAGGTGGTCACATGGGACAATATTGTATTACAAGAAACTGTGGGAGGGGAGGTCATAGCTAATAGCCATATGAGTTTTCAACAGAAAACTCAGTTGGATTTGCTTTCATTCAGGGTTACTTTATTTTCTAGAACATGTGTTCTCACCTTTGTTCTATATTGCTTTCACAGTTATTTAATTCTGGTTTTTAATATGCACGACTTTCCTATTGCTCCCATAGTAAGAGTAGCCTGTGTAACATTGGTCAGGTTTATCAGCACTGAAAAGAAAAAAATTAGGTGTTCTACAATAACAGTGTGGGGGAGAGAGCATCTGTGCTTAAGAGACAGAAAAAGAAGCAAATAGTGTACTATTAGTACCTGTGAGTAATCTGTCAGGAGGATGAGTCCTTTCACGACATTCATGGGAGCTCCAGTTGCTGAGAGCATTTTAGACATTAAATCACCATACCCTTGGAAAAATGTCACTGGCCTGAGTTGAACATCGAACAGAATGGCTGACATGCCAGCAAAGGAGTCCAGGTTTTCCTCGCCTTCATCAGGAGTTGCAGCAATTATGGACTCCAGACCCTGAGCTTCAATCACCACCTAAAATGCAACAATGCTATTCAATCAATAAAAAAAATTCTGCCTGACTGAAACTATTGACAAACCCATGTATTGCCTTAATGTCTAAGAGCTTAACCCTAAGTTACATAGTGGTAAATAGAAAAGTATGAAGTTAAGACTTAAAGGAACTGAGCAAAGCAGCTAGAAAAACAGAAAATAAAATTACTTATGGCATGTTTATTCCCTTTAGGTTCAGACAGGATTTACCTGCATGCAGGTCACAATCCTGAGACTTTTCTTTTAAATGCATTTCCTTTTAATCAAATTACTATTTTCCTTGGACAACTGGGAGGAAAACTCAGAGATGCTCCGTGGCACTGTTTTTGTCTTGCATAAATTTAGTAACACAATATTGAAAGTTCTTGCCAACTTTAAGTCTAAGACACAGACATCTCATTAAAATCTCTTTGATTTGTACATTTGATCTACTCCTTTTTTTTTTTTGTCACGACATACCCAAAATAAGACTTAATTTTATAAACTCACAAAGCTTTTACAGACTATATCAAACAAACAGCATAGGCTTTAAACAGACACAGAATTTGATATATCATGTGGAACAAAACACTTGTCTTTTTGTTTAGGGTAAACATGTGCTGCCTTGTAGGTTTTTTCCCATTATTGCCTTGCTCTCTGCTCAGTGCAGCAAACCTTATAGTCTTAGGCATTAGCTGAGTTGATTTAGAAGCTGTAAGAGAAGGACCACATATTGGCTTTGTTTTTATGTACAGTGTGGCAGTTACCTGGCTGGCATGAAGTTCAGTGTTTCTATCAAAAACATGGATGTTCAAATTACTTCTCCTTAAAATGCCAGAGCCTGAATAGAGGATGTCAAGGCTGTATGTGGATGACACATCAGGACCACCTTAATTAAAGAAGAAAGAAGGTATCTGTGACTAAACAAGCAGATTAATCAAATGTTTGGGAATACAAACAAAGTTGAAGGGCAGTTTCATGGTTACATACGTGTAATATATCCAGAGTAGGCAGAGGAAGAGCCCATCTTGGAGAAGCGGTCGTAGTTATGAGTACGCATGTCCTTCAGAACTTTTCGAATTGTTTTGCTGTGGTGTTTCAAATAAAATAAATAAAATCACTTAGATACAAAAATTTTACAGTACAAAATGTATTATTTTCCTGTAGAAACATCTAATTTGAGAGAAGGTTAATTTCCCAGTCAGAAAGAGGGTCTTTGAAACCATTATCTTTTCCCACTAAAACTCTGCCTTTAGCCAGAATCTCTTTTCCAATTTCAGCTGTTCTCTGCAGTCATAGGAGCAAGCAAAGTTCTTGCTTGAAAATTAATGGGTTTGAGTAGAAGAAATATGATGATCTTTTTCATTCTCATGCTGAGATGTTTAAAATTTTTCGAAATCACTGGTTCTTAAAATACAAAGGCAAGTGACTCATTGAGAGAATTAAGACCAACAGATGACATTTCTTATGATAATTCAGGTTAGATGCCTAATTCTTATTTGCACCTGTGAAAATGTAGCTAACTATTAAAAGAATGCCAACTAAATTTATTCTAAATTAACAGTACTTAAAAGGGATACAAAAATCAGGTATCCTTTTATACTTTCCTCAAACTTTAGTAATTCATTGGAGTCTGTGTGTTCTTCGGGTTTCTGCAAAGAAGTAAGGAAGGGCTGTATTTATTTATATTGTACTTAATGTACCTTGAAGGCATTTCAAAGTGAAGTATATCTTGGATCATAGAGAGCATGTACTTGTTCATTTCCATAGGCAGTTCACCAATGGAGAGCAGGATGTTTTTCACTTCCATGTAAGATGGGTTACTGTTTAAGATGATAGCAGCTGCAGTGGTTCGCACTGTCTTTTCATGGACTTTACGATTCTGGTGGTATATCCTGTTCATTGTCACCTTCACCTGGTCAGGAAACACATTATTCACTTGATGCTCATAGAGATAACTGGGCAAAGTACAGGTTGGAATCTCGTTTATAATACCAGCTTAAGCTAGCTTAAGTTAGCTCCATAGCTAAGGCTAATACATAAGGATATATTTTCAGCACCCTGTTTTTCATGGTCCTTTTGGAATGCACGAGACATGTATAGCTCAGTGACCACAAGGACAAGAGGGACATCTGTTATGTTCTCTCAGCCACAGACCAAATACAGCTTTCAACACCAATTTTTACAGGAGGGCAGTAAATAAGTTGCAGCACTAAGATCAAATTAATGTGGCAGTGGTCAGATCAAGAGAGAGATATCCTTGACTGCTAAGGAAATACGTACTTCTAAGAAATTGAGAATCTTGTGATTTTAATTTTCCAGATAGTCATAGCTGTCATGGCTTCACATCCCTGAGAAGATTGTGACACATCTCTGTTACAGGTTAAGTCCATGGAAAGCCATGCGGACCCACTGTCGGAATGGCCTCCAGCATGTCCATTGCAGAACAGCACCATGATAACCTTGGTCCTGGTGGCCAGCAGTAGCAAATGGGATGCAGGGTAAAGCAGCAGAGGCAGTTCCTCATGTTCCTCAAGACATTTTGTATGTATCTCTTACTCTTAGAGGCTATGGGGTAAGACACAGCTATTTTATCCTTCTCTTACTTTGCACATTCCTCCTGGCTATGTGAAAAGTACAAGAAAGAAGAGGGGTTGCACAGGTGCCCAAGCGTTCCCTTTTGGGAAGGGAGCCCAGCTTTCCCTGCAGATTGCATGCCATCAAAGGTGAACGTGTGTGACTCTGGAGCCAAAGGCTGTCTAGCATATGTCCACCAGAAATCATCCCTTCCCTTCAGCATACTGGCTGCACCACACAGCTTGGCATCATCAGCAGCAAACTTACTGAGATTGTACTCAATCCTACTGTCAATGTCACCAATGACAAGAAATGAATACTGATAATTTATCCTTTATTTTTAATAAAATCTCTTGCACATCTTTTCTTGGGCAGTATATTTTCTTACCTCTTTGGTGAGAAAAGAAGGATCATATCTCTGTAAGGCAGTGGCAGCAAGACTGCTAATGTGTCCTTCTGACTCGGCATACTTAAGAAGCACTGGAATTGCTTCAGGAAGGAGTGCATTCTTCAGGGCCAGCAGGTACATCTTCACGTTGTCATCTTTTGTGGCCTTCTCCAGCCTGTTTAGAATCAATCTTTTGGCTTCCCCAACAATCTAAAGAAAATCAGCACATTTAAATGGTGATCTTAAAGCTATCTTTTCCCCCTTCCAGAAGTAGGAGAGGCAGGCCTGGGTTCTAGCACGTTCTGTTTGAAAACATCATTGCACAGGGTTAGCAAAGGTGTAATTTGTAAACAATATGTTGATGGCTTCATTCAAGCCTGATCTTCCAGCCTAATCAAAGTGACTGTAGACATTTTCATCTGTAGTTTTATCACCTGCTAGCTGCTCTTGCTCTGACTCAGGGACTTCACAGGCCTTCCTTGTGGGGCCAACATGTCCCCACAAAAAAAGACGTGGGAAGTGTTCTTTAGTGTCTCAAAAAAAATTATAGAAGTGATTGGCAATTAATAAGAGAAATGAAAAGGGATTCTTAGGGCCTGTTCAGGTAATCTGTGTCTTTTCAGCAGTATGGTGCAGTCCCAAATAGCACAGATCCAGTAGTCAGCAGTGCCTTGTCTGACCATCCTCATCCTCTTACACCAGTATCTATTCAGTCCATGCTCAAGGGAATAGTCTTCCCCCTGGGTTTTCTATGCATTTTTGGTGCACAAGTGAAAACTTGAACCACTGAATTTTCTTCACAGAGGTGAAATAACCTAAGGTGGTTGTGAATATTAAATAGACCCCGAGTTTGTCATTGTTTCTCTGAGGACATGCAAATCTTTAGGACGAGACAGCACAAGTACTGCTTCTGCTGCCAGACTAGGCAGTGAGAAAAAGGTTCTATCAAAGAAGCAAAAGTGAGAGAAATCTACAGAAATGGGAAGAGACCAGGCTAAAGCCTAAACCTGGCAAAGTAGATGTCATTATTTAAAAAAACATTCCTCTCTCTATCAAACATAGGTGTTTATGGGGTTATTTTAAAACAGGAGAATATGCTTCCAGTGTTTTTCATGCTCTCTCAGTAATGACAGAAGGGATCATTCATGTGTGCTGCAGACCAGAATTTGGCCAGCAGTGAACAGCAGATACTCACTGGGAGCTTGCAGCCTCCTCTGTCACACAGCTTCCTGATGAGCGCTCCCATGACAATGACAACAGTTTCTCTGATTTCTTCATTTGCAATATCACCCTTGAATTTATCCTGTCATGCAAAAGCAATGCTGTTAGTCTTTCAGTCTAAATATGATGAACCACAGTTGTAATGAGTGACCTATACTCTCTCATTTCCTGTGAACATTAGTGCAATTCAAAGACAGTGCAAATGGCCTGACTGCCATTCTCCCTTGTGATACATTCAGTGTTTTAATACTAGGTTCATTTTGGAGCTATGTTAAAAAAAAAAAAAAAAAGAAAAAAAGAGAGTATTTAAATGGTTACAGAACTTTGATAAGTTAACAGTCAAACAATACTCAAATTGTTTTCCTAACATTCAGTATTATGTTTCTTTACCAAGCAGATATTGATAATGTTTTACAAAGTTAACAGACTTTCAGTCTGGACCTAAAAATGTTTGTTGTTCGCAGGCTCTTATGTTACTGCCATTCTTAAAGGAAACCCTGGAAGGCATAAGGAAATGAAAACTTGAAACAGCAACAGTCATTTCTTCTTCCCTTACCCTTTGACTGGGATGAGGTTTAACAGCATTAACTCTGTTGTATTTGTTTTGTCCCTTGACTTACAATTAAAGATTTCAGGAGCATTTCACTGGGGTGAGAAGCAAATCCACAAGCATACAGGAATCGTTCCTGCAGGATAGAAGCACTTGCATCCTTAAAGTCAAGAAATTCCAGTACGGCCTCCAGTGATTCTGGTGTCTGAGCAGAGGTTACAGCATCCACTATCTGTGGACTACAAAGAAGTGGAAATTATATGAGTACATCATTGGAATAAGCTAGACAATACTGAAAAGACTTTTCTGCATCTTGAAAGAGGAAAGCTAGTGTGCTGAAAGATCTCTTCATGGCAGGTAAGAGAATCCTTTACTCTTGTTGGAAAAAAATGTGTCCCTCAATTCTATCATGTACTCCAGAAATTAATCATGTCCACGGATAATATTTGAATTTATGCAAACAGGGGACCAAAAAAAAATATTAAAAAAATGAACTTTTTTGAGTGTATTAAAGTTTACAGGACAAGGTTGTAAATGTAAATAAGTGATTTAGTACTGCACACACAATGGCATGTAGAGAAAAGGCTTCTGCACTACCTGAGTTACTCTAAGGTGTCTCTCTACTGCTAACTTCTATAATTTGTTTGAAAGATCCTGATCATATGACTCAGAAATCCTTTTCAACTCTCAAGTCTTGGTGCACATGCTGTACCAACCAAACTCTAAAATTAGGACACTATCAAGGCATGAACCTTTCCTTTCTTTACTGTATTTTTAATTGAAGGAAACAAACGGGCAAGCCAAGAACAAGCTATAGAATGTTTCAGAACAAGCAGGTATGAGAGGGATGAGAACTTTTGGCTAAACTACAAACCACATTAGCCTTGTATTGTAGATACAATCCTGTTGGCTGAAGGGAGTGCTGAAAATATATTATACTACAAGAATAAACACAGCTGCTTTAACGAAAATCCTTTTCCTGCAGACAGTACTGACCACGGGGTTTGCATTGCTAGGACATCATCAACAGAACTCAATCTCTTTGCATGTAATTTGCCCTCCTGCAGTTTCAAGTAACTTAAACCTTTTGAAACCTCACTCACTTAAACCTCACTCATGACAACTTACAGAAAATCTTTATTTTCACTTCTAATAATTTGCAGTATCTCCTCTTTTGTAGCTTTTCTGATGCTCTTAATGAAGGACAAAAAGCTTTTTGCTGCTTCAGCGTTGGAAAGCTTTTCAGGGTGCATATGTTCTCTGATGCTCTGCCAGTGTTCAGAAAGCTGCAAAACAATTCACATTTTGTCAGATCTCTCAGACTGTGGTTTCAGTTCTCAAAATCAGGCTTACAAAATGCAGATATGCGGACCAGCTATTTCTCCAATTAGATGAAATCCAATACATTGATGATCCTTTAGCTAAGTATTATTTAATTTCTGATACCCCAACACAAATATCTTTGAAAACTTTCTATACTTATGTCTCTTCCAACACTTCAGTATTTCTCTGATAATGTACATTACCTTAAACATGATCTATTTTGGAACAAAACAAATTTATTTATACTGTAACAGGAATAAAGTGAATTCTCTTCTCTTGTAAATTTAATGTGCTTTCTGGTGAATATGGTGTTTGCTTTCTGTTCTTGTTTTCTCCTAAGTATTTTTTTTAAAGTGGGAGATTCACAATCCCCAGTTCATAAATTAATCATATTTTCTAAGAAGATGGTAATTTTTTAAGTGGTTAGTGTAGAACAAGAGTAAATGTCCAATAATAAATTCCCATTTTTCATTCATAAACCTGCATACAGAGACATTTGTAGATATTGTACAAAATGATAGGCAATATGGTATTAGAACAGATATTGGCTTCTTCATATGTTGTTGCTATATCTATTCCCACACCACATTTTTTACTGAATGAGCCAACATGGTACCAAAAGCACCCATATCTGTCCTTCTCGATACGCTCCCATATGAAACTGGTGCTGGTATTTTGACCTTTCCTCTCACACTTGCCTTTGCCTCTGTTATCTCAAATTATCGAGAACATTCCTTGGTGAAAACTCAGCTGTTCTTTGCAGCAGTGTTTACTGCAGTTTTCCTGAGTGGGAAATAACACTACCACCCATCTGACCTTTACTAAAATACTTCCCCTGTTCGTGGATTTTGTATTGGGCAATAACACTTGAACTTACTGGCAATTAGAAATATCATTCACCAGTACAGAGTGCAACTTCTATCGACTGTAACAATAATTAGGCAACAATGATTAAGATATAGGATATTTCCTGAGGATTAATGACCAGCTGGGAGAAGCTCATGTTCTGAGGCACAGATGGGTCTTTTAACCTCAACTGGTGATTAGTGCTTAGCACCAAGGTCAGTGTTGCTATTATAAGCTGAAGTCGGATAAACATATGGGGCACTTTCTACTCCCTCTGTTGAAGTTGCACCATAGTCCAGCAAAAAATCGCTAACCTCATTAATCCTGTATTTTCTCCTATGCAGAGCCCAGCTGTGTGGGATGCTCTCAGCCAGTTTAGCCCATACCCTACAGAAGAGCAAGGTGGGAGATGAAAGATGGAGTCATCTCAAGCAAAAGAGAGTGGAGACCAAGTCTTCCTCTTTGTGGGGTGCTCTAACCATTCAACTGCTACAAGAATAAGCTGCCTCCTCCTGCAGTGACCATGGCATTAAAAACAGCACTCACCACTGACTTTTGCAAGGGCCCTCACTCTCCTAATGTGAATGTCAGGCAGTTTGGATTGAATAACCCAAAGATTCAGCCACAAGATGCACACACTTCCACATGGCAACTCAGCAGTTTGGACATGAATCTCTGCCTCCCTAACAGAAAGATCAGACCAGAGGTCTTGTGGGCACCCTGGAAAAACTCCAGCCAAACCAGGAGGTTGTAAACTGAAAAGGAGCTGGTTTAGAATGTCAGTGCCCAACAGCTGTTTACCAACCTACAAAGGTTGGCTGCACAAGACAGAACAAACCCACTTCAGTTTCAAAAGGGGCGAGAATCTATTCCTATAGGAACCATGAGCATAAAAAAGTGCAAGATGCATGAGCTGTTCTGAAAAGAACATGCTTTATGGTGCCTAATTGCAAAAATCTAGGCCTGAATTTAAATGTAAACATCTGTGATAAGCTCACAGAAGCTAATGCTGTCATCTGCAAAATGAGGATAGTAACGGCTTTTTTACCAAAATCAGAGGGAGAGCAGTTACAATTTAAAAAGGGCTTTGAAAATGAAAACTCTAAGGCATAGCATGTCAGCAGGGCATAAATGTATACTATGATATATAAGTACCATATGTTACATTGCTGCTTTGGATACAACATTCTGTTTATAGACCTCTATCTTTTCATAGCAGTTACTGAAAAATACAGCAAGAAAGCAGGACTTCGTTCTTATCGTGCCACTAGGTTTATAATGACTTAGCTCAGGCCCCAGGCAGTGCTCTGGAATTATACTCCATGTTTGTTATCTTGTTTTGGAAATTACAACTGTTATGACAAACTCAGTTCCACGTGACAGCACAAACCCTGATGGGCAGAGTCAGAGCTAAAAACACCTGTCCCTACCCTGGTTAAGATCCCTTGATGTTCCCTGCTCAGAACTGCTCCAGGGGATGTGTGTCATCATTTCTGTATCATTTCCCCAGACATACTTTTTTGGTCTACTCTGTGGCTGAACAAGCATTAAATAAGATAAATTATTACAGTGTAATTCTACTTCCAAGTAAGAAGCATAGGTTCCAATATATGGAGGTATTTGTGCTCATAAGGAGTATCTCTGGAGAATCAAATTTATGTGTGCTGCACAGTAGCTATATTTTGCTTATTAAAAACAGAGAATAATGATCTTTAAATTAATGTTCCTATCCACTGCTAAATTCATTCCACAATGGCAATAGCATTAATGCTGTTTGCTAAAAGTCACTCTAGCAATTTGTATTAGTTTATGATGAACAGTATTCATAAACCAAAGGATAATGCATTTACAGGACCTAGTAGTCTTCAGGTATCTTAAATATAAAAAACAAGGAAACCTTTTTCTCAGGAAAAAATGAGAACAGTATTTGACTTCCCAAGAATACCAGAGCCTCATTTTATATTTATAAAATACCTATATAGTCTTTTAAATAAAAGCCTTCCTCAGGGTCAGTCTGAAGAGGCTTGATATATTATCAACAAATGTTTAACCTGCCTAAGGAATGGTGAATGAACTTTAATTTCTAGGAACAGTTGAGACAGAATTGTTTCTAAACACCAGCCAACCACCTTAATTTCCCATACCATTAGCCAGGAGAAATAAGCTCCTGCCAACTCATGATTGGCAAAAATTAGTTAAAACAAGAGTGTTGGATTTTCTAGCAGTCTTGAGAAATATTGCACTCAATCTTTGAAGGATAGCAAAAAGGTTGGTACTTTTAGTGCTAGATTTTAAAACAACATTGAGGAGTGAAGCACCTAGTTTCATCACTTATGTATTCCCCTCTTCAGGGAGTATTTTATTTTGCTACGTTAGGCCTCTCCTAGTGGGCTGCTTGGACGGAAACTTCTTTTCACACTTGTTCTGCTCAACCAAAGGACCTGACGTCCAATGAACCTGTGTTTACTTACTGAAGGACACTTCTTGCATTCGGATTTCACTGGCTCTGCTTCTAGTGGCATGGCAACATAGCTGGAGTCCAAGGTCTTGATCACACTGGCAACTTGCTTCCCAGCAAGCAGTCCAGGGCCAGCTTCTACTGACTTCAGTTCCAGCCTCTGCCTGTGTATCCATACAGTGAAGACACTATTAGAGCTCAACCCTTAGTGCAGAAATGCAGACATCACAGTAAGAGGAAACAAAAAAAAACCTCCACAGAAAAAAAAATATAGAATTTAGACTTAGTGAAGTCAATTTAAAAATGTTCAGAACATGACAAGTCTACTACTGTGAGAATTATGTGGAATAAAATACCTAAATAAGATACTTTCTAAAGCATGGATTGATAGCTCCTGATAAACAGCCTTCAGAAACCATATACATTCTGAAGTATTTCATATATTTGTTCTTATGAAGATATGGAAAGTGAGATTTTTAATTATTATTTTTTTTTAATATCTAATACTGCTGAGATGCCTGCATCATTTATGTTGTATGAGGATTTCCAAACTTTCAGTGCTTTGGAATCTGGAGACTAACACTGATTTAGTTTCATTGTTATTTCCTTTCTATGCAGCAGATTTTCATACTTAGTATAGTTCATGTATTTAGTATAGTTTTCTATACTTCCAAAGAGGGAACAATCAGAACTATTTCTCAAGAAATGAGAAGACACAGAAACAGAACACCCATAGCCTAAAATGTTAGCTTAAAATGGATAGCTTAAAATGTTTTGGACAATTCCACTGTTTTCAGTTAAATTTTTGTGAATGACACTTTTTATTATTTGTGGTGTTGTAGAACCCTTAATCAAAGTTGGACTAGGCACAATATGGACATAAAAGAGACCTAAATCCTCATCTGGAGAGTTTGGAGCCTTAGATCTTGATTCTATAAGACATGCACACATAACCGGGCTTGAACCACTAGTTCTGCTAGCATCAATGACAGTCAAATTGCCCAACTTACTTTGAAACTATTTTGGCACCTGTTTTTCGTCGTAAATTCAGAAGGAAAACGTAATTTTCTTCTGCCTTAATGGATTTAATGAAACCATCTTCCAGCACATAAATTGTGGCAGATGTGACTTTGGTACCAACATCTAAGATCTGAAAATTATTAAAAAATAAAGCAGAAAGAGGGCTATTCAATAAACAACAAAACAGGACAAAAGCTCACCGTTCCAAATCAGGGCAAGACTTGTAATGAAATAGAGCCCTATGAGGAAGGTACATGTGGGCTGACATCTCAAGCTAAGCCTGTAAATCAGATTCTCAAGAATCCTCTATGCAATAAGAATCACCAAGTGTTTCAAATTCAGTGCATACTGGGGAAAAAAACAGGTGGAGCAGGAGAAGAAGTAATGGAGCAGGCAGCAACTGAGAATATGTCCAGTACTGCACTTAATTTAAAATACACTTTAAACAAGATGAGAAGCTTTTCCAGAGAAATGTCTTGTAAATGAGATCATCATGTTCACACTCAGGGAGCAAAGCCAGATACTTTGCTTGCTCTGTTGTGTAAACAAGATGAAGTCTTTGTTGTAAGTGTGAAAATCAGGAATTCAGTCAGTGTTAAGGCAGTTTATTAACAGTGTGCGCTGCCTTTGTACTTCTCAGAGCTAAGAAAGATCAGTTTCTGATCAGGAGAATCCCAGTGCCTTCAGCATGTGTCCAGCCTGCATACAGTAGTAACTACTTAGAAGGACCTTTACTAGTAGCAGAGGACCATTAGGGCCATAGTAGAGCTTCAGTTACCTCTCTGGCACATCTTCTGTATTACACTTGTGTATTAGGGAAGCCTGTACAGGCTCCACTCAGGAGTCACCATGTTGCCTGGCATTTATGGCAGGCAAGGAAGGAAAAGGTTACTGTTATCCCTGTGACTGCATCTGTGTCTAGGATTTTCCTCCAAGGAAAAAAACAAGCCTTACATCAATTAAAACTTCAGTACATCCAGGACAAAAGTGCTGCATAGAAATAAAAACATGTTATAATGAGATTCAAAAGTATGTCAGCCTAATATCAGCTGAGTCAAGGTAGTTTAAACAAGAGGAGGATCCATTCCCTGTTCTCCTCAGAGGATCTACATATGAAATTCAGGCTAGTAAAACTACAACATTTACATGTAGAATTTGCTTTCTACAATGCAAGAAGGATTTTGGAGAAGATGGATAATGGCTGTTAAGAATACACTTTAAATAGGAAGAATAGATTTTATTTTGTTAAAGAAATCATACCGGGTTGTGGCTGGTAAATCCTTGCTTTTCTATTTCACAGGAGCCCACGTCTTTTATTTTAGTCACTTGATTTTGCCGCACATGATAAGTAGTATTGCATTTCCCAGAAATGTCCACCTTGAAAAAACACTTGGATTAGAACAATTTCTTGAATTTATCTTTGGGACCCCAGAACACCTTCCAAAGATGAACCATTTTCTCCACTCTTGGAATCCTGTACCTGAGATGTAGCACTGTTTGAGTTTATTTACCAGTTTTAAGGGTATCAGTGTTTCTAACCACCTGTTTTGGATTGGCAGGAGTCAATAGATGGCTATGAAGATAAATTACAATTTTGTTTAAGCAAAATGTTTAGGAAACACCTGTCTCACATTATACTCACTTTATACTCACACATTTGAGTTAAATTCCATCTTTGCTCAAGTGGACAGATATAGAAATTTAGCAATGGAACACAACTTAAATGGATTCAGCTAAACCAGTGCAAATTTTGTGTGGATACTCTGATTTAAAATTGCCTAATCCATTGAACTGAATTTAGCAATCAACTAACTATAAACCTCAATATAATCTCTTTTATAATGACCTGGTTTAAGTTGGTTGATTACCAAATTCTGCTAAATTGATAAAGGCACTTTAAATCAAATGAATTTCACCAGTTCTTTACATTAATTGCAGCGATTTGACTTGTGTCACCAAATATTCAGAAGACTGTCTTTATGTCCCCAACCTCAAATGTGATCAAAGGGCTGATTTCTGTCACAGTTCATTCCTCCTGAAGAAGCCACAGGTCTGCCTTTCAGAGCAGATCAGGCTCTGCCTATTTCTCTGATGATGATGATGATCTTGCCTGATATATCACCATACCTCACGGGTAGAACCAGAGTGCAGCTGTAGCTGGAAAAGGCTAGCCAGACCTCTCTTAATGTTTTGAGTAAAACCAGGTTCATTTTGATAGGAGTAGAAGGTTTTGACCTGTAGAAATAAAAACAAAAAGTATATGGAAAAGTATTTAAAAGTGTAAAACAAATCTAGTTAAATGAGAAAGGAATAGTGAGGAAGAATTCCCTTTACTTTTTTCTTATTAGGAAGCTGAACTTGAATCTATTGCCCCTATATGAGCAAACACGTTTCAGCCTTCAGTTGAACCTAAGTACAGTTTCAGTGAAGTGAGCATTTTTCCTCCTGTAGAAAGAATTTAGAAGGGAAATTGGAAAATTTACATAATTTCACAAGCAACTAATTTTTCTACATAATCCTCAGGTAATCCCTCCTCACAGGAGGGATAATAATAACTGTTGCACTTTAATCACAGGTTACAGAAACTCAGAATGAATCATAGATAAATCACAGATAGAATTACTGAAATGACGTGTCAAACGTATCACAACCTTTGCACTTCGTGGGTCAACTGTTGTGTTTGAGCCTCTCTTCTGGTAATAAGACTTTGCACCTCCACTTTGCATTTAAGGTGCTTTAAAAGTGCACATTTCTTCAGGAACTGTAAGTACAATCACTGTGTTATCTCAGAGCAGCCCCGCAAAGTGAAATCACTGTGCCAGGGATGAAAGTATCAAACCAGAAAGAAATCATAAAAGAAGTGTACAGACTCTACTATCCAAGGAAAAGCCCAGGTTTTTATTACTACATTTCAGCCTTAGCATGCAAAAGTGAATAATGTATTAGGGGTAGACACATTCTGACTGTGTTCTTGTGATACTTCTGTTCTCATTTAGGGATGTGTACAGTTCAGAGCCAGTGCCATCCTGTTTCTTTTTTTGTTGTGTAAAACTGATGACAAGGCTGAGTCTGAAAGTTACTGAGCAGGTCTGATAGCAGCTGCAATTCAGCAGGCTGAGCTGGCAGCCAGGGTATGTGCTCAGTGCCTATTTACAGCAGGAGGTAAAGATCCTGCTGAGATAGAGTGTCACAGCGCTCATTCTGCTTTGGAGAAGGGAAAAGTGAGTGTGACCTTCAACCTTCCTCCTTTCTCACAGCCCCTCTGCCCATGCCCCACCTGCTGAGCACTGTTCAAGCTGCAGAAGGGAGAGTGGGGCTCTTGGCCTAATGCAATGAGCAACTGAAGGGTGAAGGACCATGGACAGGAGGCACAAGCATCCAGGGCTCAAGCCTTGCCACTCACTGGCCAGAAGAGTATCTGAGTGCAAGGGGACATGTGAGCAGCTCCGCAGGGAAAAAAGAGGGTGAGATGAATATATCTGGATTCACTTCTCAGGAAAACTGGTATTCTGAAAGCTACAAATGGACATTAGTCCTCCTGCCACGGGATAGTGCTTTGGTGTTCTCTCAGGGCATATGCTGAGACACACGTGCTCTTTAACCCTCCTCTTCTGATTTTTGGAGAGAGCTTCCCAGTGGAGGAAAAACATGTAAGGCTGTAGCTTTTACAGTATCAGGTTTATTAATTTGGGACTGTTGAAACTGCAGGTGAGAAGACAATAAGCAAACCAGAGAGCTGAGAAAAGCAATCACGCTAAAATATTTGATAAAGGTTCGAAGTGATTATCACTGTTCCTCACAGACTTGGTGTAACATCTCTCATGACAAATTTATCTCCTTTCTGCCTTCAGAGCTTGGACACAATCCTGGTTTCACTGAAGTCAATAGGACAAATCTTACAAACCTCTAAACTATTGTATTCCATATAGAAAGATGGGAACAACGGCTTATTAAAAACACTGAGAGGATAGTGAATTGGTAAATTCTCCAGGTCTGTAAGAAAAGATTTGTCTCAGGTTTCCTGAGGGATTGAATTTTAAAATAAAGGGTCTTACTTTTCCACGGACTAGCTCAAGCACTATGGGCCTCTGTAAAGCCTGCAGATATTCTTTGCCGATGATCTTCTCAGTGCTTTTTCCTTTGAAGATGTTCTTAGCAGCTGGACGTTCATTCACATTTTCAACCTGAACATCTTTTATCTAGCGAAGTAAAAGCAGAGAAAATGCAGGTAAAGAGCAGTCTAGCACTGGCCTGGGGTAGGCTAGGTAGACTAAATCACACAATAAATATGTATAAATAAATAAAAAAAATATTTCTTCATTGCTGGTTATTAATCTTGCATGATTACTATGTCTGTGTTTACAAAAGAAACCAGCACTTTCCACTGAGCAAATAAGTGTCAGAAAAACTTACCATAAAGCTAAATACCAAACCAAGTTTATATTTAGCAAATATCATGATTTGTAACTAGAACTCAGAAATTCAGATAACCTTTCACCCCTTGGGTATGTGCTGGCATACCAGTTGTTTGAAGCTATAGGAGCTGTATGAAGTAATTTCAAAATATAGAAGGTATTTTAAACGTTATGGCTTATGATGTTAGATGCATACTTGTGAACTCTTATTCTATAGGAATTGGCTTATCAAAGAAGATGGGTTTAATTGATCAGACTAGAGAACAAAAGATTTCACTTATGTTCTCAAAGTGAGTTCCCTGAGATCAGATTAGCAGCTAGACAAATGCAGAACAGATTGTGTATGTTTTGTCTGATGGCATTAATTACCGTAATTTTGACCAACTGGTCATCATCATTGTCAGGATTTCTCCATAAGAGGTTGACATCCACACCAGAAAAAATACGATATCCTGCACTTTTTTGTAGTGATGCTTTCACACGATCAACATACACCTCAGCTGAGTAAGCAAACTTATACAGTTTGTCATTATTTAAGCTTGGTCCAGTAGTGTGCCCTGTTTGGGAAGGAAAAAAAATGTTTTTGAATCGACTAGCTGGCATAATCTATAATTTTCTCTAAAAAAATCTGTAGAATTAAAAATTTAATTACCAACAGATTTATGGGACTGATCCTGCTACCCATGATTACAGAGGCTGTCCTAGTGGAGCAGGTGGGGTCTAAGTTGACACTGATCTTACATATTTAAGATAAGAATGGTCACAAATTCTTTTGATCTAGCTGTATTCATGACAAGAATGTCAGATTCTTTTATTTGGAAATGTTACCATTACAAGTCAATTCAAAATTATTTGCAACCCAAAATACTGCAATTAGTCATGAAATTTGTGTGCTTAGCAATGTGAAATGCACATTTGTTGGAGCCAATGGGAAGGGAAGGGAAGGGAAGGGAAGGGAAGGGAAGGGAAGGGAGGTGGCTGTACACAAAGTGCTCTTAACATTGGTAAAGCAAATACACACATAGTGACCTTAGGTGCTATCTGTAAGCAACACTCCACAACCTTCTCAGACCCAAATGCTGCACCACTGAATCCACTAGGAATTTCTTCATGGAGTTCAGAAGTACAGAGCAGAGACAACAAGTTCACAACAGTTAATCTAAGAAAAACAAAGTGCTGTCCTCAGGGAGGTGCATCTCAGTCTTACAACAAGTGCAGTGGCGGGAGGTGGGGGGGGAGGAGAATCTATCAAAACATCTCAGACAAATTCTTAAGCATGCTGTAATGCAATCAGTGTGTTCAAAGACCCTTGTAGAGAATCACCAGGCTATCTGGATTTATGTCATGTCCCTCTGTTTTATCTGGCACACTTTAATAAATTTCAAATCATCCTGTTAGCAGAAAGGAAAACCAGTCTTATTTCACTCTCATATTTTAAATCCCAATTTAGGTGCACAGGGTAGTTCTACCATGGATGGATGGGTATATTCTGCAGTCCTCAAAGAGACCAAAACCCCCTTTTTATTAAGATTTTTCCTACTTCCTTCCCCTGCTCACTCAGATGCCATAGCCATAGATTAAGGTCAGCTTCAAATAATATTTCCCTGAGAAAAACAGCCACTGCACCAAGTTTGGCCTGCAAGTTGTATAAATTGGCAAAGCAACACAGAACTAAATTGACTTATACTTTACGCCAGCTAGAGATGTGGCGCAGTAAGTTTGGTAATCCCAAGGGGAGCAGCCTGTCTGCATGTGAGAGGCCAAAGCTGTAACTACTGATTTTTTTTTCATGGAGGCTAAAGGATTACCATTGGCACAATGAGGCTCTTCTGGATTTGTATGTCTTGTGTGTCTGGTTCCAAACAAAATCACCAAGAGGCATACAACCCTTCCTTCAGGTTTACTGTGAATTTCCTAACCACTTAACCAATAACCCTCACTCCTACCAGCTCTGAAGCTACATTGCCCTTGAGAGCAGAGTGTACTCAGTGCCTGCCCAGAGATGGCTGTGCCTTTCAGGGACACCCTTGGTTCTTTGAAGGACATTGGAGCTAGTTGCTTCCTGGTTCAAAATGCCCTTCATTTGCAGAAGAAACAGTAGTGCAAATGACTTGCTATCGGGTGAGATTTTATGAACATCACCCACTAAGTACATTTTAAGCACAGAGGGTGAAACATCCCATCTAAAGATAAAAAGGGAGCGGGGGGGGGGGGGGAAGAGAAATTATCTGGCTGCTGAGAGATGAGTGTCTTATTAGCTAAGGTAGGTATTATGGTTTTGCTCCCTTTCTGTTTTCAGTTAAAAGCACCTTCCACTAACACTCTTCTTTTGCCCACAACTGAACACATATATCTTTTTTTTTCCGTTTTGCAAGAGTTCCTTCCCTGTTCTTGCCTTTTAGCATTTGTTTGTCCCCGCATACAAAAGAGCTGTTCTCTCCTAAAAGAAACATGTGGGGAAATAGTGCAGCAGCTTTGTGCAAGTGTCATGGGAGAAATGAATAATTGCAAAGTATTCCTGGGAGCTAGAAGAATATTAGGTTCTCAAAGCTTTCACTGTTTGATATATGGAAAATACTGCAGGAGCCAGGACAGAAGACATCTTTAGTTGCAAGACTGGTGTCACTGATGGGAAACTATGAGCTAGCAGTGGATCAGTCCCAAGGAGTTAGCACCAGTAGAAATGGGGAAGCCAAGAGAAACAATTGAACAGCATGGTCAGGTTGAGAGGAAAGGGAGATATTGGTAGATAAGAGACAGAGACAGGCTCACTGACCAGAACCAGTATTCAAAACAGCATAATTAAATTTTCATGACATCTTTCATGAAGAAAACATCAGTACAATTTTAAGAGGAATATTCCTACATGTTTCTGATAGAACTTTCCTTAATAAAGAGTCCTCCCTTTAAAAGCTCTGTCCTTTGTATTCAGCACAGTACCGGAATCCTTGCAGCCTGTATAGCCATTGACATTTCAGCTGATGGCAAGTGTCCCACCAGCTGAGAAGGGAGGAGAGACGGACACACAGACTGCAATCGGCCATGCTCTCTTGGGGTCAGAAGTGCTTGCTTTCAAGGTGGAGTGCATAACACATAGTTTGACTAGTAATGTTAAGTGTCTGTCATTAAGGGTAACATGCCAAGTCTATAATTAAATCATGATACTGTATAATACAGAAGGTTACACTGCATGAGTAGAGACAGCTGTCAAGTCCTGTGCCTTTTATTAATACATATGGCATGCACAGCATGTGTGTCTCTAACTACTCGCTAGCTCTACCTTCATAAATCATATTTGCCACTGTCTCTGATACTGGATAGCTTTAAAAAACAAACCCCATCCGCTTCTTTGAGAATGTTTTTCAAGTGGAACTGCAGTAGGTGGCTTTTATGTGTGCTGATCTACCTGACTTGAAAAGAAAAATGTTTCAATATTTCCAAAAAGCAGCATGGTTTGGTGAAAAGGTAAAACACTTATTCTAATCCCTGCTCTGTCACTGAGGCCCTAAGTGGCCTTTGGGCCAGTAATTTAGCTCTCAGTCTCTCTGCATAGAGAGATATGAGACCTGGCAGAGCTGAAGGGATGACTAATTAAAGAGAAAATGCTTGCTTAGTACCCTAGGGACCTAAAGTGACAAGCAACTATTACTTCACATCAATAAGCTTCCCTTAATTGATATTAAGGAGAAGCTGGGAAGACCAGACACCAGAAATGTGGCACATTGGTATCTAGCCATAAGCAGTACTTGGTAGTCTCACGAAATACACTCACGGACAGAGGCACTGCCTGTAAATTTCTCTGCTTTGTAACTCCTGCCATACAGGAGGGGATACAAAGGCAGGGAGGAGGGTTTCAGCTCTGTGCTTACACAGATACAGTGTTCTGGATCCCCTGCAGGAAGCAGGAGATGGCCCTCCTGAAAACACCTCTACACCTTTTGAAACAGCATAACCTATGTTGTCCCCCGCACTCCTCATCATGATGAGGTCATCCTCATTAAACTAAAAACTCAGCTCATGTTTTAAGGTTACCATTCCTCTAAATTCAATGGGAGGTTCTACATGAAGAATCACCGCTAAAGACATTTTTCCTTGCTTCATACATCGGCACTGTTGAAGCAGGCAGTTCCCATGATTTCATATGCTTGACTTTGTCAGTTCACCTGAGTAAAGCCCTGCTCACAGAGTTTCTGCAGACATCCAGATTTTCAAGACATACCACAAAGCAATCTTCTCATGAAATTAACAGGATGTTTGTTACTGACTTCAGTGATAGCTGAATCAACTGCTCAGAAGTTGAAAATTTGACAACCCTGAGCACTTTCTGGCTCTGCTTCATCAGAGCACCTTGTGTGTTTAACTTTTGAGCATGTGAATAGTCCCTTTCAAATCAGTACCCCAACAGCATGTCCTGATTAAGTAAGGTCAAGATCCCCAGTCTCCTGGCTCGCACCACTGGCCCTGTACAGCAAACATTGTCGCATCCATCACCTCTGCTGAGACGGATGCCACAAGCACTTAAACCTAACTAAGAAATGCATTTCATATTACTTGAAGATGGCTGATAATTTTTGATGCAAAACAGATCTGCATATACACATTGGTTATGCCTTCGCGAAGGCAAAAGCTGAATCAAGCCTGGTACAGACCTACCTTTAACAGAGGCTGAGTAGGTGGAAATGATGCAAAGGAACAGCACAGTAAGAAGAATCATGCTGGACTCTGCCGAGCTCCTGACTGCAGCATGAAGTGTGAGAGGCTCCAAGAAGTGAGCAGCTAAGACTGAAGAGGAGCTTGCAGAGAGAATCACCAGCTCAGCCACACTGTTTATCTAGATGTAGTAAAGGTCAGATTCCAAATTCCACACTCAGGTACTAAGTTCATGAAAGGACTTCCAGTTAATTATTAAGAACTAAGGTAACTTGTGGTTTCTACCCCATTTTATCGATCACCTCGGCTTTCATTTTTGAGTACTGAGCCCACACAGACACATTTCTGAGCAGGGGAACCCACCTCCAGATCTGGAAGAACCAGGAGATCCTGCCACCACTCCTCTTCCTGAACAAAAGGGCAACTGGATCTGTTGCTGCCAGGAGCCATATCCTGACCACTGTCTCCACTGTCTTGCATCAACTCTTTGAGCAATCCAGAAGCAGATGTTTTATAAGGGTCTTCCTGGAAGCAGAAGTACATGGGATTTATCAGTGCCATCCCAAAAACTGATGCTATTTCGTTACAGAGACTCAGATGTGATGTCAGTATCTGCTATACTGTACCATAACAAATAAATATTCTTTCTTTCAGCAGCCACAGCCCCCACCTTACATCATTGCAGTGGCAGAGGTTAGAGACTGGAAGAAGAGATAAAATGAACCACTTTGTTGCTTCTCAGTGGTGAGTAGTTGTTTAGTAGGGTCTGGGAGCAGGGCAAACCAAGAAATTGTTTAAATCCCTATTCTCCCCCTTTTCTTAGGCTCACTTCAGCACCTACCCTGACAAGCCCCTGGCTGACTAACCCAAGTCCTTCCTTATTTCCTCTGAGAGTAAATCCCAGGCCATCTCACACTAAGCCTCATGCCCACAGTGGTCACTAAAGGATCTCCTTATATGTTCCCCAGGTGATGCTGAGGCAAGTGTCCCATGGGCCAACCCCACATGTTTTTTGGCATATCCTGTATGCCATAGCCTGTGAGGTGGGAGCACACCTTTCCCCCAGCATATGAAGCCTTCCCAGCTTTGCAAGGAAGAAGAATCTGCTCCTGCTTGTTGAGGAAGCACACATGTGAGCCATAACCACATTCTTTCACTCCACTTCCACAGGTTGCTTTAACAAGACTTCAATCTACACCCTAAATGAACAAGTGCCACCTTAGACTGCATTTAGCTGCTCCCAATGCACCATTTATGATACCAGATCCTCTGTATTAATAAGGGATTGGGGTAAAAGAGAAGTTGAACACTGTGAATGTCAATCATCCCCCAGCAGTGGGAAACAACTGGTCCATACCAGTGCTTCCCGCTCATGCTCATCTCTCTTCACCCTGTGGAAGTTCCCTCTGGAGCTCTTCTAATGTTGTGTGTGTGTGTGTGTGTGTGTATGTGGGAAGGAGGACATTAAGAAACCCTAGAACTGCTCCTGCTTCTTCCCCATTTGTAGTTATTTATGCTGCTTTCCCAGTATAGGCTGTGACATACTCCTGAGTTTATGGGACTGAGGCAGAGCACTCCAGCTGATCTTTTGCTGCATTTAGTAAGCAAGGAGCTTTCCAGGATTTCTGTGCTTTTTTGAAAAAAATAAGGACACTATCTTGATGCAAAAGCAACTCCATCTGTGGAGAGACCAAAGGTATGGATCCTGCTTTGAAAACGTAGAATTGGCACTTCATTCAAAGGGAGGAGTTGATGTTGGTCTGAAATCTGAAGAAGAGCAATTGTCCTCTTCTTATGCACAGGAAATTTATTTCTTCCTTGAAATAAAGTAGTTTTAAAAAGGCCTCCCTTAAACAACACCAGAGGCCTGATCCCCTGCTGATGTAAATCAGTGTATCTCTGGACACCACTGTAGTGGTGCCAATTACAGAACTAACTATATAACCATCATGTGGAGAAGTTGTGTACATACGTTTCCACAAGCATATACATTTATACACTCATGCACATTTCCATAACATATGCTTTGTATGTTCTTCAAACGTCTTAAAAACAGGAGGCCTGCGCCTCACCTCGGTTATGGCTGGAGTTAATCAGCAGTGACTTCCTTTAAGTCAGATTACATCAATGAAACGAGCGTTGTGTCCACCAAAGTCCACGTCAAGCAGAGGTTGCAAGATCAGTCCCTAATGTACGTTTCACGCCGTGCTGGCATATGAACTGGGTCAAAGTATTTCTGTTGCTACACATTTTCCAGAGTCCAAACTATAGGGCTCATATCTTTATATGACCTAATAAAACTAATGAGGTTTCCTCCCATGTTCTGAGGCCCACAAAACGTTTATGTCTTCTCTTCACAAGAAACAGTATGAAGATCTTGGTTTTCAACTCAAACCTTCAGGTATGTGCACCAAAGGCCCCAAGCTCATCTTTGACCTTCAGCTGGTGCCTGTGTGCCCCAGCTCCCAGTGTTTGGGTGAATAAGACCTCCTTGTTTTTGCCACAGGGAGAAGGCAGTTGGAGATGCCCAGCCAAGCCCCTGGCCAAAGGTGGGTTATGCCTCTCACTTGCACCCTAAGCCCCTCCTCAGGAGTGCTGCAGTCAGACCTGGCCCACAGTGAGTAATGCCAGTGTCCACACCAGAGCACCTCCTGAGTATCTTTTTAGCCTCTCTTTTTATACTCTGTCTCTTCAACTGCAGTTTTAGTCTGTGGGGAGTTTAGTTGCTGGGGGGGGAGGATAACTCACCATTTAGATAAGCAGAGTGAAAATCTCATGTTTAGGCTCTATCAAAATAATGGAATTAAGACAGATCTTTCTCAATGTTTGCAACTGCTCAGGTCTTCATTTTGTTTTAGCACCACTTGGCACTTGTCAGACTTTGGAAAACATTGCATTACCCTGCGTTGGAATCTGGGGACATAGAGGTCTGGGTTAGCAATACTGACACAGTATGAGAAAAACAAAATGTGTAAGCAGTTCCTTCATTCTAAGAAAAAGCACATCTGAATATTACGTGAATTTGCTAGACATCTTTTCCTTTTTTTAAAAAAGCAAGAAAGCAAACATGTTTCTATTGAGAACTCATCTGCAGCCTTTCAATGGCCAAAAGAAAACAAAGGAATTCTCCATTGGGAGAGTGGAGAATTTGGACTTGTGTGATGCTGGTGTGTCAAACTAGATATTAATAGTAACATGAGTGAGGTTTTAAATAGACCCCAGCAAATGCAAATCTAGCTATTTTTAAAGTCACACACTGAATAGGAACCACAAATTAAATCAAATGTTACAGCAAATATTAAATTCCAACAGCAGTTAAAAAGTCAGTGTCTCACTATAGTGACACTACACAGTTTTGTGACTTTAACACAGCTGTAGTGAACCTGAAACCAGGACTAAAACTGTAAGAGTATGTATATCTGGAACCAATGAAACCTGAGATAAACATTGATGCAGATGAAAAGGGTATTATGGTAGTGCGCACTCGTGTGTTTGCTAACTTTGTGTGCCTCGTTAACCAGGGGCAAACAGATATCTACATACTTAGCCTGCCCAAAATATATTGTTCTCATAGAATATAATCCCAGTCTCAAGAACCGACTCCACTAATAGGGCAGCATTCTTCCATGAAGTTATCTGGAGGCAAAAGAACGCTGCCCTCCGTTGGATATTGACATTGGAGTTTGAAAAGCTGATTGTCGGTGCCCTTTAAAAATAGGAAGCACGAAGGCGAGCACCCCTTTTTGGGGGGCGGAGGGGACACGGCACTGCCGGGGGGACCTTTGGGGCTCCAAATCTGCCCCGAGGAACGCCAGCAGTTAAAAATACTTGGCTGGCCCCTGCGCGAACTCTGCGTCGCCATCAAACCCCTTAGATAAAAATAAGGTTTCGCTCCATCCTGCCCTGTGGGGGTCTGTGGCTTCTGTGGGTTTTGTGGGGTCTGTAGATGTGGGATCTGTGGGTGTGGGGTCTGTGGGTTCTGTGGAGACTGTGGGGTCTGTGGGTGTCTGCGTTCTGTGGGGTCTGTGGGGGGTCTGTGGGGGTCTGTGGGTTTTGTGGGGTCTGTGGGTGTGGGGTCTGTG
>VXBA01001183.1:312326-331010 GCA_013399895.1 Serilophus lunatus
GGGCGGGCGGGGAACATGGCGGCCCCGAGGGGCCCGCGGCGAGAGTGGGGCGCGCACCGAGAGCGCTCTGCCCCCCCCCGGGAGCGGGGACGCGGCCCTGGGCGGCCGTGAGGGACTTGCCGCGTGTCTGTGTGTGCACACACGTGTATATATATGTGTGGGTGTGTGTGTGCGCGCCTTGCGCTTCTGTAGAGGCGCGCAGGGCCCGGTGTCCGCACGCCCTCAGACGGGGAAGTCGAGGGGTGCCGGCACAAACACCGCTGTTTTTCGGGTGCTCTCTGTGTGTTTCTGTGACTTTGAGGAGCCAGGGCGTTGCTGCTTCCTGCCTGTGCCGCGGTGCAGGACTTGCCTTTGGGGAATTCCGTGGGAGCTGCTGGTGTGGAGCAGCAGCGCTCGCCTTTGGAAGGCGGGGGCTGTCGGTGGGGCCAGTTCGGACGCGGGGTGGTTTGCGGGGGAACAGCTCAGTCTGATCGCCCCCTCACTTGTCCACTGACAGCGGCAAGTGTCTGTGACTGTGCGGTGGCTCCGGTTTTCAGAAGAAATAATTAATTTTGAAGGAGTACAGCTCATTCATGATTCTTTCCCCCCCCCCCCCGAAATGGCTTTAGTGTCTTTAAAGTTACATTTCTCTGATACGCTGCCACAGTTACATCGTAAGATACCTCTTTAATTTTTTTCTGTTTGTGTATTTGAGAATAGTTTATGTACACATACTGGTACTGCCAATTTTTTTTTTAATTTTACATTCGATTCATTACGATTCCCTACTTTTATGCAGTTGTGTTTTCACAAAGTTTTTAATTGGAAACTGCTGAAAATGAAGCAGGCAGGGTTTTAGGCTGTCTGAGTGCAGGTTGTAATCTCTCTGGTGTTTTCTGTGTTACTCTTTGGAGAGACACTAACCTCACTTAAACAAACAAAGGCCTTGCCTTATTTATTATTTTTCTTTATTATGGTAGGTGTTGAGTGGTACTTGCTCTAAGTGAGTTTCTTAACACTCATACAATCGTTGTGTTTCCTAGAGAATTGGTGAGTGGAAAGCTTTCTTTTCATGAGATACTTGGCTTGTGCTGAGAAAGCCAATGTCATCCAAAATGCCAACAGACAGTCCAGAGGTACCAGTGGAAAATGCCCTGTTCCCTGAAGTTCCTGATGGGGAAGGAAAGGTGAAGTCAAGTGACAGTCCAGTGGAGAGACGGGAGTCAGGCTTGGACAAGGAAGAATGCCTTGAGCCCATGTCCAAGAGGCAAAGGAAGAAGCTCTTGAAGCAGAAACAGTGGGAGGAACAGAAAGATCTGCGGAGGTAAGGTTTGCAAAACAGCTTCTCTACGTTCAAGCGTAACATTTAGTGCTAATAATGCATCAGCAGAATTTGCTTGTAAATTGCTTTAGCAAATCAAGGCAGTTGAAGGAGTTTTCTCCCACAGCAGGTTTAAAGCAGTAGCCACAGGCTACTCCATCTGCTCTTGGAGAGGCTGTAAAGGTAAGCATCCTCCCTTGCTGCTAGAAGTGTTCCTCAGCTTGAAGGGGATGTCAGGAGGGCTTCAAAGGTGTGTGGGTTTGGTTTGTCAGAAGGGAGAGAGAACCTGTGGGCTTGTTCCCTTCTGAATGGGCTGCACTCTCTTTCTCTGCTGCTGTCAGATTTGGTGAATCTTACAAAAAAGAGCTTATAATCTGTCAGAATAGTTTTGAAAGATGATGAGCTGCTTTTCTATTGTGTTGAGAGAAGGTGTATCTGCAAGTGAGCTGATGCTGTTTCCTCCTTACCCCACTGACTGCTGAGTGTTCCTCCCCAAGACAGTGGCTGTTGCTGTCTCAAAATCTGATCCCCCAACTGCCTGTTCAGATCAGGAGGCAGCAGGAAGGAATAATTGCTTCAGAAGCCTTTTCAAAATCTATTTAGTAAAACGGGATGTAAATTGCCTTCCATGTTCTGTTTCCAGTACTGTGATTTTTGTCAGTCTCTTTGGTTCGTTGTGTTGTGCAACTTGACTCGGAGCACCCTTAAATTCCTGAGACTGCCAGAATTAATTGAGTTTGTGTCAGATACCTGTCGTTGTAGGTGTGTACAGAACTTCACAGGGATGGGAAGGGGGTGCTTCGTGCTGGTCTCAGCCCAGCACAAACACAAGCAACAAGTTTAAACTGCCACAATCACGAGACAACCACCTTGGTCCTGGAAGTCTGCGTTTGTGTGCATAACATATAACTCAGCAGGCATTTGGCAGCACTTTTTGAGGATTGATTTGTTTGTTTATTTAGGCAGAAACGAAAAGAGAAACGCCAGAAGAGAAAACTCGAACGTCAGTCAAAATCAGATTCCACTAATGAAGGGAATGAGAGGAAGTGCCTGCGCAGGGAAGTTGTTCCAAGCACTCTTCGCCTCATTGTGGACTGCAGCTTTGATGACCTGATGGTGTTAAAGGTAAAAGGAACTCACCCATCACACGGGAAAGTTGAAAGGTTCCTCATGGCAGTGTTGATGCAGCGTCAGAGCACAGAAACTGGAGAGCTGCTTGCAGGGCACTGTTAGAAGGTTTCAGGTTGGGACAGCTCCTAGACCTGCTTATGTCTGTTGCTGAATTTTTTAGGCTTTGGACTGTACTTTAGTATAAGCTTGACAGAGATTTTGTTTGCCTTCATGGAGATGCAGTCAGTTGGTTTGGTTCCAAAAGCAGAAATACAGAAGCAGTTTGTGCTTAAGTGTTTCCCTGTTCCCCTGAGCCCTTCTGCTGCTGCCAGGGGCATCACTGCCCTGCAAGAGCTTGAATTCAAGCTTTAGCAAAGTCCATCTGACTGCCCGGTGAGTGTAAAGCAGAGCATGTACAGCACTGCTAGAGCCTAGTGCTGCTCACCATGGGATTTTGAGGAAGCTCCAGTTGGCATTTTGGAACTTAGTTCCCTGGGGAGCCATTCAGCAGTGCCCCAGAAGAGACCAGAGGACTCCTGTGATCATTTCAGAGGTGCTGACTGGATGTCTCCTGCTGGCTTCATCCTTTGTGAAACACATCTCCTTCTGAGGTCAGGCAAAGGCCTGGTTAGGCCTGGTGTAAAAACTGGCACTTCTGCAGGTGTTTAGGAAGGTGAAGCACTGTGGGTGAAGATGGTCGTGGTCTTTATCAGTGAAGTTAATTAGTTGCTTTCTCTAGTGTCTGTAAAACTCGGGTTGCAATATTTTGACAAGTCTAGTTTATTTGAAATCCTTTGGAGATATCAAAATATCAAAGATATAAAATGATGTTTCCTTCTAAAATGGGAATCAATTACATTTACAAGGCACTGCTTTTGGGACACTGAGAACAAAACCGTGTAATGTACCTTACAAAAGCCATATGGGGCTGACAAGTAAGTCTGCTACATTTTAAGTAGCAATAGTTTACCTGTTGTCCAAGGTGTCAGGTCAAAATGCTGGAGCCAGCCACGAGATTATTTGCATTGTTCTGGGGTTCTTCAGGTTAATTATGCATGATTAATTTTCTTAAATATAAACTCTATATTCTCAGGGTTTTCCCATGGGTTAGAGACTGATTATCATCACAGTGGTAGATCTGTTTGATTCCTCAGATTAATTTTTGTACGTTATTACATGTAATTAAATCCCTGTGATGTTAATTTTGGGGTTTTTTCCTGGAATAATGCAAGTCATGCATGGAGGTGTCTTAAGTACACTTGTATGGAAGGATGTGTATGTTTCCTTCCCAGCATAATCCCTTCACAGTGGCTATTTTTTCTCTCGGGATCTGATGTCCACACTCTCTCAGTAGTCACTTTTGCCGGTTAAAAAACCTCCTTTTTCTCTCTTTAGCTTCTGACTGGCTCAAAAAGCATTTTGTGTGTGAAGGACTAAGTAAACCCAAATTGTGTTGTGTGCAGGATGTTAAGAAGCTCCACAAGCAGATTCAGAGATGTTACGCAGAAAACCGCAAGGCCTTCCATCCTGTGCAGGTGTGTCTGAGCAAACTGAGCACTCGCTGCTGCCATGTTCCAAACACCTGAGGAGGGGTGAGAACTGGAGTAGAAAATAAATTATTTAAGTGGCCTGTCTTTACTAATAAAAGTACTTCTATTGTAGCAGATTAAATTCCAACCCATGTGCCATAAAAATCACTCTATATATGGAAAAGTACACGTATGCAGATGAAAAGTGCCAAATACTCCAGGTACTGGCTTGTGCCACTAAGATACTGTTGATGCTCAGTTTTATCTGTGTCAGATTAAAAAAAAAAAGTGAGTTCAAATGTGTATTTCTCTTTTAAATATATCACTAACTGTATGATGTGGTCCTAGTACCACTTTCTTCTAAAAAATATTAAGAGATTTAGCTAATAGTTAAGGGTAGAAAAAGCTTTATGTAGTTAAGGGTATAAAGAGAGGAAACAAACTGTGGCATATTAACATTTCTCTTGTTTGTTCTGTTTGAAGTTTTACTTGACCAGCCACGGGGGACAGTTGAAGAGCAACATGAATGAAAATGACAAAGGATGGGTGAACTGGAAGGTGAATAATTGGGTATTTCTGCCAAAAGGGAAAACAAAGTCCTGATTGTAGTTGTTGACTAGATTGTTAGTTGTGGAGGATGTGTGCTCTCCCATGTGGGTTTTTCTAACACAAGAGCTATGGTGTACTGGAAGTAGTGTGGCTCCTTCTGCTTTTAATTGATTTCAGTTAAAGAAGCCAAAGACTGCTTGTCTTGGATCTGCATTTGATTTTTGCTTGAAAAGCTACACACACATCCTTTTTCACCTGGTTCTATTGAAGAACTTCCGTTCTTTGATAGACTAAGCTAAACTGCCAGATTTAGGAAGTTCTGGCAGTCATCTGTCTTGACAGTGCTCTTTTTTTCTTGGCCAAAATAAGACTTTGAAGTTGTGGTGTGACTCTCTTATGTGCATCTTCACTTTCATCATGTTGCCTTTCTGTGTTGAAGTGTACTTTAGAGAAGTAGCTTGTCTTGTAGTCAAAGTCACGTTGGCTTTCCTTGCATCTCCCTGTTAAACCCTTATTCCAACAACTTCAAAGGAAGAACACTTTGCATAAATAAAAACAGTCCTATTTGCAGCATTTCTTGTGCATTTGCTGCTTTACAAGAGCATAACATAAACCTGTCTTAATGAACAATTAATGTCAACTAAGCATTTACTTCTAGTTTCACGCTTTTAGAAAAGTAGACTTGAAAATTACTTGGATCCCTAGGAGAAACATGGTAACATTTGAAGAGAATCACAAGAACTTAAGGATTTGTAAAGGTCTTTGGGGGTTTCAGAAGATTTCCCGTTGATTTTTACAGGTGCTTGTAAAAAGGGACTGGATTGTCCCCTGCAGAAATCAATCTGCTCTGTGCTACATCCTTAAACATGAATGAGGGATGTGGAATGACTGCAGTACTGTTGGATTTATTTTTGCTGGTCCCATCTTGGGCCTGTAAAGCTTGGCCAGCAATTCATCAGCTAAATGTTATTTCTTTCTACTTTTTTTTGAGGATATCCAAATTAGAACAGAGCACTATAGTGAGCTAATAAAGAAAGAAGACCTAGTGTATCTTACCTCAGATTCCCCAGATGTTCTCAGAGAGCTTGATGAGAAGAAAGCCTATGTGATTGGAGGACTGGTGGATCACAATCACCACAAGGTAAACCATGGATGTTTTTTGACATAAAAACTGTTCATGTGTAAACCAACAAAATAAATAAGAAACCTTCTTCAAAAAAAGACCTCAAAATGTTGTTGAAGAAATGTGGAAAAAAAAGCTTTTAGTGGTAGCAGTGGCTTGTGTTCCAGAGTGTAGGCATGCTGAGCCTTTTTGGATTTTATGTTTTAATTTTAAATATAGGAATGGATTTTATAACACTGCTCAGGTTACTGAGAGCCATAGTTTCAGACAGAAGGGTTTGTTTTCCATTAATGAAGTTGCAAGTGTGTTCACCTTCCCAAATACAGAGGAGTAGCAGCACTTGCATCTTGGGTATCCTTTTTTGATAAGTTTGCCTCTCAGGAGGACTTGGCTAAGTAACACCTGTCTCAGGGATCTGGTTCCATATCTGTACATGGGATCATGCTGTGAGGACCTGGAATGTCACACAGAATGCAGCTGGGAAATTAAAGTGCTTTTCTTCAAAGACACTCCTGTATAATTTCTGGAGACAGTTTAATATTTTGATGGGATGCTAAAAGAAAAATGGATGTCTCTTTGACTGTACCAAATGATACTTCAGCAGTTAGTCCACAGTGAAAGGCTAGGGGGGAGCTGAAGTAGTCCTTTATATAGATGTTATGATATAAGGCGTTTACACAGTTTTAAAGAGGGTTTTTTGGGCATAGGACTTGTTATGTGTAAGAAAGCATACAAAATTTCTTTCTCCTTCACTCTTCCTCTAAAAAAATACGCAGTGACTGCAACATGAGTAGCTTTTGTACTTAGTGACCTCTGGCTGACTTGTTCTAGAGCTGCAGCAGCATGAACAAGTCTCATTTCCAATCCTTTAGACCATGGGTCACAGTGTGACATATATCTGTAGAGAGTTTTCCAAAAGGTAGGACTTTTGAGGCAGGTACTTTCTAATCAGGGTAAGTTTCTTTTTGTAGCTCTCTTCTAAAGCAAGATCACGGCAGCACTGACAAAACTCTTGCCAGAAAACTGTACTTGTAATAAATACATGGGCTGATCCGAAATGGGGATTTTGAATCCACTCATTTTGGTGTCTTTCTCCCAGGGAATAACTTACAAAAAGGCTGTAGAGCAGGGAATTGGTCATGCACAGCTTCCACTTGGAAACTTTGTCAAGATGAACAGTCGGAAAGTGTTAGCAGTCAATCATGGTGAGTTTTAAATTATAAAATAATGACATTATTGTACTGATAGTCACAGTTTGAACCCACAAATTGTGCAGTATAGTGCAGATACATCAACTTTGGTTTATTATGTTGATATTTCTTGAATCTGGTTGCCTTTGGGATACAGTAATTATATTGACCTTTAAATATTGTACATATGGTTAAATGTAAATGATGGTGTCTTAGCCACTTAGAAGTGTACCTCCTATCCTGTTGGCTTTTCCCATGAAAACTTGTTGCATTCTTACCATCCTGGTCTTGTTTCCAGGCTTAATGTGTAAGTGAATAAAATGTTGAAACTATCCCGTGTATTTTATGCCAGAGCAGGATAAATGTTTGTTATGTTTTCACCTCTTTGGACAGCTTTGTTCAGCAGTAACTGCCTCAGTGCCTGTAGACTCACCTCAGTTGGTATCAGCAGTACTCAGGCTGCTGAGCTTTCATAACTCATTTTCACTTGGGTTCCTGGTTCTGATTGGAGCATTCACTTGCTTAAGCAAGTCTTGAATCCTACTCCTTTTAAACTTTCAGTTTTATTATCATTAAACAAAAATACATGAAGCATACTCAGACTTTTCTGGAAATTTTTGACATGGTGTTGGAGGCTTTTTGGTCCCCATCAGCACATTCTTTTATTTTATCTTAACTTGCTTTATTTCAAGGAGTTTTTTATGTAACACGTTGCTCAGTGATAACTTTATTTTCTTAAAGTGCTGTTGATTGGTTAGGTATGTATTTGCATGATAATAAAGACTTTTTAAATACAGAGGAAAATATAGTATGTCACTGGATTTAAAAATTATCAAACCCTATATATTTGTAAGATTTAACATGTTTCTAATATTTGATCTTTAACTGTTGCTTTATATAGAGAGAAAAAGCTAATTATAGCAGTTTTTAGGAATATCTTGGGCTACCTGTGTATTAGGGAGCAGTCAAAATATTTGTTAAAGCACATCAACAGCATTATTCCTGTCAAACATGGGAAAGCGTTGGTGCCTGTATAGAAGGCACTGGTGAGACCTGAAGTGTTGGGGAGTACCTTTCTCTCAGTCTCTGAGAAAAATTAATTCAAACTGGAGCTGCTTCAGAAAAGCACTGCTGTATGTACTGTCACACAGCTGAAGACTCAGATCGTGCTTGGCTTTAGGCTGAATTGCCTTGTCTGTTCCTGCCTGTACTTGTCAGCTCTACTCTGAAGATGCCACAAGGGAATGCCTCTCTAAAGATGGATTTGGGGGTGTGTTCCTGTCAGCAGTTCACTTACCTCCCTGTAAGAGAGCTGATGGGCTTTTTTTGATGTTGCAGTGTTTGAGATCATCCTTGCATACCTGGAGAAGAGAGACTGGAAGGAGGCCTTTTTCAGCGTCCTGCCACAGAGGAAAGGGGCTGTTCCTTTGGGAGAAGCCAATGATTCATTCAAACATGCTCTGTCTGGAAAAGAAGATGAAGACAATGACTCAGATAGCAGCTAGGCTTCAGAATGAAATGATGGCAAAGATGAGACATGCATTTGATGGGATAGATCTGTGACATGAAGTCGTGACACTCCAAAGACCATCTGCTGTCTTTGTCATACTGAATTGTCTCAGTGCTCAGTAGTGCCATAGTTTGCCTAAAGCTGTTTCTGTACATGAAGGGTAAAGTTAAACGCAGTTTTTTACCCTGAAACTTCAATATTAATAGCTTTTTAAAAAATAATGATAAATGCAACATTTATTTTTTCCCAAGGAAACTGTTTAATTTAATTTTTTAATATTATTTTTATACATACAAAGTTGGGCATCATAGCCAAGAGCATTAGTAATTACTGTATGCATTCTCCATTTCTGCTCTAAGTTTTCTTAAAAGCAATGAATGACAAGCAATCCTGTGACTCCAAAACCTGCACCACTTGTGTCTGATGGAAAGTGTGCATGAACACTCAAAACAAACAAACAAACATTCTAATTTTCCTGACTCCTGACAATGACAATCAAGTGAGCTGCCCAGTTTGTGTATGGTGTTGTGTTAGCTGGGATCAGTAGATGAACTGTGAGTGTGTGGGGTTAAGCCAGTGCTTTATACTTCAGCTTGAGTGGGATGGGTGTCAGCATAGACACAAATCATGTGCCTTGCTTGGGTTGAGATGACACAATCACTTTTAATTATCTCTTCTTTTTCTTAGCAAAATTTATCACACAGACTCAGAACAATCCCAGGAGACAGGAACTCTTCCTTGCAAGTCATTTATTCAGATTCAGTATTTTTGTTTAGTCCAGGATCCCACTTGTATTGTATTTTTGGTCAAATATTTTTCCTTTAAAAAAACAAGTCATAATCTTAATCTGCCAGGTGTTCTGATTCAGGTTGTTTTTTTTTAACTGACTTTAGTGCTTCTGCAAAGTGGACACCTTGGAATGGGGCTTCACTTAACCCTGACCCATCCTTTTCTTCTCCAGGGACTAGACAGGTAGTTGCAGTGCCTAAGTAAGTACATCTTTCACACAGGTTGGCTGAAGAGCATGAGGACATGGCATCCTAACTGTTCATTTCTGCTGAGCTGGAATCAAAAGGCTGATTCAAGTATGACTTGACTTGTGTGCATTTTTCTTCCTCCCTTTGTTACTGCTTTCAAGTGGAGACTAGAAGTGAGATCCCTACAGGTCCCTATAGTCTGTAAAAGATTGGCAACCAGCTGGTTGTGACTTACACACTTCGTGCACTTCTCTCTATGCTCTTTAAATGTCCATAGAAAAGTTTCTTCTGTTAAAAGTGTGGTTTGTTGCTGAAGTCCTGGAGGGTCTTTTTTTTGGCTTTACAAAAACATAATGGCTTTGTTCCAGAAACTAGATCAGCATTGCTATTTGTTTTTCTGTAACAAAAAAGACAGCATAAGTATACCCAGCATGTATTACACTGATTCTTTGATCCAAACATGTAAAGCAGTGAAACTGCAAGGAGTTACACTTTTACAGTTGAGTTTCTGCATGTTAATGCACTTAGCCCCCATTAAACCTGATCTGACTCCCAGTCTGTCTATCCAAGATTTCCTTAAGGCCATTCCATATATGTGCATCATTTCCTCAGGCCCGAGAGTGCAGGAGCAGATTGCACAGACAAACTGCAGACTTGGGAGACATACTGAAAGCATGTTATGGAATTGTGCCGCTTAATATGCACCGTCTTACAGCTTTACCAGTGAAATTCAATAAACACACATACACCCATGCATTTGCAAGCATTTTTAAATTAAGCTGTTTAAATCTGAAGCTTATCTGTCTATGGAGAAATAGAAGAAAATGGTGGCCTGGTGTGTTGCTCCTCAAAGGCTGCTCGTGCTAACTCCACAATGTCCCAACAGCTTGGTGGCCAGTTGTTTTCTGTTCATACACATTGCTTGTCTCAGTCACCTGGTCCTCCTGTCCCCACTGCTGCCTCAGCCAGTCATTGTTGTTGCTGCTGTTTGCCTTTCCTCTGTTTGTGCTAACCTAATCAGGTCATACCAGGCTGAAGTTCATGCTTCTTGTCATGAATTGTGTCTGCAGGATGCTGTCCTTGGGATGTGTTCACTGGTGAGGTGGAGCAGTAAACAAATAGGGATTCTGATGGGCACAGCCCTCCAACTACCACACCATCCTCAGCCTTTCGTATTCTGCAGTTTTTCAGTTGTCTAGAAAAGGCTATTCTTGGCAGACCTGGTCTTGCACTGAAGAGATTTCTAACCCTCTCCTATATGCTTTAGATGCTCAGCTGTTCATTGGTGGAATCACCAGCAGTAGATCCGAGACAGGATCATACCAGAGTTGTGATTGAATTTCAGGCAGCAGGGTGCAGTTGTGCAGAAGTCCTCTGGGGAGAAGTGATGGTTCAAGAAGCCCTACAGCTTCATTCTTGCTATGAGTTCAGTATAAGGTTATTGATGGAATCAATTGAATTGGTTGTAGCACATGAAAATCAGCCCAGCATCAGATGAAGTGTAAGACACTGACACCTATTTGCGAGAGAATCTGGGAGAGTAGCTTGTAAAAGAGGACTATTTGGGACTCCCCCAGTCCCTGCCATGATGCCATATCTCCTCGTGACGGACTGGGAAGGCAGTCCTCCTGTCTTTCTGGCATCATTTTGTAGTGTGAAAGTGGAGGCTGGTAGGATGGCCCATGTACTGACATCCCTGGGGAAAGCATCTTAAGCTATCTTGGTCTTGCACTGTGTTTCACTCTGATCCTGAAATACCCTGATGAATTTCACATGCTGTTTTCTTTTAAGTCTTCACCTCTTGCATATACAATTTGGAGAATATGCACAGGAGAGTGAAAGCAAGCTACCTACATCTCCACTCCTAAGTAGTTGCCTCCTAGTAGTTACCTAATTTAAACCAATACTACTTTCCAGCTGCTTTTATTTCCTTGCTATTTCTGTTCCAGAGCTAAGCTACTCCTTCCTGTCCATATCCAGGACACCATTTTGTAGTAACAGACTGTTGGAGGGGGAAATGTATTGCTTTCTGACTTGTGATGAGAAGATCAGGGACAAGTGATGATAGCAAAGGAGATGTCCAGGCCTTTTTTGGTTTCTATCTTTGCTGTGAGTTGTGTATGCAGAGAGGCAGTCCCATGTCTTTTAATACGCTGTTGTAGTTTGGTTTTAGAGTTGACTAATAGATTGGTGGCTGTTATTGCTTTGCTCTACTGTAGTAGCAGTCACTACTGGTCACAGTGCTCTTTGCCTCTGGCCCTTACTCAGGATACTCAGTACTGTAATGGGAACGTCCTGAGAATGGCTATTTATTGAAGGCACCATAGAAATGTCACACAGAAGGGTTAGCTAATCCATTTTGAGTCCGTAAGCTAAAGCTCTAGAGGGAAGAAAGGCCCAAGGAAGCTGCTTGATATTCCAGGATCACTTCCTCCCAGCACAGGAGCAATGCATCCTGACAAGGAGGAAGTCAGGTAAAAATGCCAGCAGGCCAGCATGGACAAATTCAGACAGAAAAAGGAAGCCTACAAAGGGTGGAAGTAATCACTAGTAGTCTGGTAGGTATGCAGAGAAGTTGTCCAAGCAGCCCGAGATCAGGTTATGAAAGCTGAAGCCCTGATAGAATTAAATCCAGCCAGGGATGTCAAGGGCACAAGAAAAACTTCTATAGATACATCAGTGATAAAAGGGACGCCAGGGAAAATGCAGGCCCTCTCTGAAGGAAACAGGAGATCTGATCACCTGATATGTGCAGAAGGCTGAGGTACTCAGTGACTTTTTTGTCTTCACTGGGAATTGTTCCAGCCACACCATCCAAATGGCAGAAGGCAAAGGCAGAGACTGGGAGAATGAAGAACCGCTGTCCAGTGTGGGGAAGACCAGGTTCAAGACTGTTCAAGGAACCTGAAGGTGCACAAGTCCGTGGGACCTGATGAGATGCATCTGTGAGGGATGCATGTGAGGGAACTGATGGCTAAGCCACTCATATTTGAGAAGTCATGGCAATCTGGTAAAGTTCCCACTGACTGGAAAAGGGGAAACATAACCCTAATTTTTAAAAAGGGAATAAAAGAAGACATGGGGAAATACAGGCTGCCCAGTCCCACCTTAGCACCCAGCAAGGTCACAGAGCAGATCCTTCTGGAAACTGTGGTAAGACACAGAAAATAAGGAGGTAATTGGTGGTAGCCATCATGGCTTCACTAAGGGCAAATTTGTGTGGCTTTTCTATGATGGGATTACAGTGTTAGTGGGTAATGGTGACATCATCTGCATGGACTTGTGCAAAGCATCTGACACTGTCCTGCATAACATCCTTGTCTCTGCATTACAGAGACATGGGTTTGATCAATGGAGCACTTGGTGGATGGTCACACTCAGAGTTGTGGACAGGGCTCAATGTCCAGGTGGAAACCAGTGATGTGGCATTCCTCGAGCGTTACTGTTGGGACCAGCACTGTTTAACATCTTTGTTGGTGATGTGGACAGTGGAATTGAGGGTACACTTGGCAAGTTTGCCAACAACAGCAACTCGTGGTGTGGTCAACACACTGGAGGGAAGGGATACAATCCAAAGGGACCTTAAAAGACTTGAGAAGTAGGCCCATGTAAACCTCATGAAGTTCAATGAGGCCAAGTGCGATACCCTGTACGTGGCTTGGGACAATCCCAAGTACAAATACAGGTTGGACAGAGAATGGATTGAGAGAAGCCCTGAGGAGAAAGACTTGGGGGTGTAGGTAGATGAGAGGCTGAACATGTCTTGGCCATATGTGCTTGCAGACCAGAAAGCCAACCATGTCCTGGGCTGCATCAAAAACAATGTGGCCAGCAGGTCGAGAGGTGATCCCCTCTGCTCTGCTCTGCTCTGGTAAGAGCCTAGCTGGAATGCTGCATAGCAGAAACATTTATTTAGCAGTTGAGTTGCTGCCTCTTGGTTCCAGTTGAAGGCTAAGGTAGTAAATTGCTTTGAATCTCTGAGCTTTTTCTTTCCATCTATTTATCTTAATGGTACCTGACAACCATTTTTGATCTAAATATATGCTGGTGGTGGGATTAAAGCTTCTTCCACTGCTCATTGTACAATGATGTGCATAGAAAAGGTGAAGTGGGACTGAAAAGGAGAGCCAACAGCACTGTAGGCAGTACATACCATTGTCTTTGGAGGTCACTAAATGCATTTTTAATTTTTTTATTTATTTTGAATTTACATATTGTATGCGAGTTATAGCACTGTTCGGCACTCCAGTGTTCTAGCTGGTGGCACGTTATTTAAGAAAGCATATTTATCCCTTGTTTGCAATCTACAGACCAGGCTGTATTGTCCTCAATATTTTCAAGATGGACACACTTGTGTATTTCAAGCATGGCCAACTAATGCATACACTGTAAGCAGAGACAAATCACTGTACTCTTTTATGATAGGAAAAGACAAGGAATTAGTTTCTGATAACAGAAATACTTACATGCAGCGATCTCAGGTATTTCTTAAAGAAAGATCCTTCTTTGAGCCACCTTCAGTAGTAAAAGTTAACAAAACTGTAGAAAAACATGCAGGGAAGTTCTCTGCTTCGCCCTACTGTCCTCAGGGAAGATCAGCTCTGACATTATTGTCTAATGAGGCCTTACAGACCTTTGAGGTGGTGGCACTACAAGATCTCCAAGCAATCTCCAAGAAATTTTTGCTATTTGTGCCCAGAGAATTTTTTTTCTCAAGTCTAATTTGAATCTTCCTTGTTTCAGTTTAAGTCAGTTTGTTCCCTGGCCATGATGGAGTTGAAGAATAGAACATTAAAAAGTGAAGCTGCACAGAAGCCCTAGAAGAACATGATCCCTGTGTTTCACCACCAGGCGTCATTGCTGTGCTTAGGAAAGTCCTGATCTTCATCACTAAGTTTTGTAAAGTTTCGGGTACTGCCAGAACTATTGTTCAACAATCCTGAGCAGCTGCTGAACAGCAGAATACATCCAGAGATGTATTAGAAAGGCAATAAAAAGGTACAGCTCGATGAACCTGAAAAGAAAGTCTCAGAAGCAGAAAATAAGAAGGATATGGCAGAAAGTCAAACCTTCAGGCAGAAATGGGCAAACTTTCTTTTAGTGGCATGCAGGGGGGATGTTACAGCAAGATGGTATAAGTAAGCCTGTTGTCTCGTTCCCTTTCCACTGAGCCTCGACCCCCCTGGTTATGGATGGGACATGACAGAGATACCACATTTCTGAAATCAGGGACCCCTGCAGTGTTCACCTGTATCTTTGTGGCAATTTCCCAAACACTACATTGCTGCAGGTTAGTGTAGTGTCCCTCTGCTTGTCCTTTTCCTGGATTCATGTCAATTTGTCTTTGATTTGTTTTCTACATGTCCTATGTCATATATGCTCATTGACCCTATGCTTGCTTATAGAGCAAGTGTTTGATTCTAGACATGATGCAGGAAGGCATCTGAATTATTTGAGTGGAAAAAAGCCTCTGAATACCCCCATTTTAGAGGCTATTTGTCATAGAGGTTGACCACTGATGGTGTTTTTTGCAGTGCAAGCTGGCATTATGCATGGGGGTGTAGCTGCTGAGGGGATCCATTATGACCAATTATTCCAAAAAACTGTATCTCGCTATCTGGGGCGTGGCAGGTTTGGGGCAGTGCGACTGCCTGCTGCAGGAGTGCAGGGTATGGCACACCTAAAATCCTTTGAGCTCAAGGATTAAGGTCAAGGTTGAAGAATTCCAGTGTTTCCTTGATTTAAACAGAACTTTATATTGCTCAGCCTGTATTGTAGATCGCACTGAAGATCATAGGTTCACCACGCAGTTATTGGTGCTGGTTCATAGTATTGTAAAGTATCCATTTACTCTGCAGGAGATTTTAAAATAAGCTTTGAGTAAGCATGTATTCTTCTTGTCATAGGTTACTCTGAAAAGCAGAGATGGATTTCCGTGTGATTTCCACATCTAAAGCTGAATAAACTTTGGCCCATTTAGAAATGTGTAGCTTAATTGTCTCTCTTCCAAGAAGGTGGCTGTGTGAGCTGGAACAACAGCATCTAATACTGACAATCCTAAAGCCAAATAATAAAATGTTTGATTCATATTCATTCCCTTTTGTTCCATTTTTCTTTTGAGTAGTGTAAGATGTGCTTTCTTTTTCTTCTTGTTTGCCTTGTCTGGCTGTGATGCTTTCAGAGACCTCAAAGGAAGAAAAGGTATTATTTAAAAAAGGAGTGTTCATACTTGAATCCGTGCTCTCCTTAGATATTATTTCCCTCTTCAAATTCTTCTAATGCTTGCTCTAAACTCACAAACTTTCAGAACAACTGTTTAGCTTATTTGCAAATTCCAACTTGGCTTTTGTTCTTCATTTTATTAAAATTAAGAAGGCATTGCCCGTTTAGCAATTGACATTATCTGTGTGTTCTGGAAAGGTGTTTCTTTTCTGGATGTCTTTGTTTATGTTCTCACAAAACTGGATGTCATCATCCCATATGTGCTTAATTCATCTCCATTGCCTTGACATGCACATTTGTATAATCTTCAGATACAGTCCCTAAACTCTTTCTGAAGAGTTTAACACACGTTCTATCTCGCACTTGTTGCTGACTTAATGATTTTTTTTGTTTTCACGTCAGCATAATTGGCAGGTTGTCCTTGGACATTGTGAAGTGAAAACCGTTTCAGTGGATTAATGAGTAGCTGGACTGTAAAACTAAGAATTCAGGAGCGGGTACAGCTGCACTCAGACAGCTTGCATAATCGCATGTTTTAATACATCAGCTGGACTCTTACAAGTCACCAAAGTTAATCAGCAAGCCTTCATGTTCTCAATGTGTCCCTATCACTGAATTCAAGAGCCATCCTCTTGTCTTTTTGCACCTACAGTGCCACTAAGAGAAGCATGTTTGGAGTGCAGCTGCCAGGGAGATGGAAAGAAGGAAACAGCTTCCTGCCAGGGCTTTTGCTTTCTTCCCATGATCTTGAGGGTTTGCACCCCATAGATGGGGAAGAGCATGACAAAAGAATCAAAAAGACGGAAGCACTGTATAGAGCGAGGTTTCATCAGATAAGCACTTTTATTTTCATTCTAGCACTTTTCCTGATTAAGGGGTGGGACTGTGAGCTGGGAGGGTTGGTTAAAAGATCAGAGCAGTGCACTTTCAGGAGCACTTCACAGCAGCTTCCAGTGCGTTGGACAGGACTTGTGGTACCAGCAACAAAACTGCTTTGAGGCTGAGTGAATTCCTGGTGGCAAGACTTGAAACAGACACACCAGTCAACATGAGCACAGCAGGCAAAGTAAGCAAAAGTTTATACTAGAAAAGTTTATTTGCTGCATATGAGTAATGCATTTTAAAATGCAAATTCTTTTCAGGGTCACCATAACTCTTGGTGATAGAACATGGATGGGAGTTTAGGATGAAGCTGGCACAGGAGAACTGCCTTAGTTTGCAGACCACTGTAGTCTCCGAGAAAGTGGCTGTTAACTCTTAAGGCTGATAGTTTATTTGAGGCAACATGAGGTAGCAGCACCAGAGTAACTTCCTCTCTGGGTTAGCAAACTCTTCTTAATCTCTGATTGAATACTTTACGATATTGATAGCATGTAGTAAGTGTTCAGATCAATGTATTTTTCTGCTCTATTTGTTTCCATTCTGAGATCCCACAGTGGTTTAAACTATTTTTATCTTATTTGTAATTCATATCAGCTTGTTTTCTAAAAAAAGGACATAGCTAATATGTGTTAAGTTTTGGGGTGCAATTTTGCTGACATTAGGACAGTCATTAAATTTGAATATGTGTATAACAAGTCTCAAGCTTAAGTTAATGAAGGCCAAAAGTAAGTTTCGTGTGCAATGTGAAGTATTGAGTTGAGACTGAGCTGTCCTGAGCTTGAACTGAAATGAGTAGTCACATCTTTTTTTTTTGTTAAGTGACAAGAGAGATGTAGGTTAATACCAATACATGTCGCTTCTTGAACTGCTGGTGAGATACTAACATACACCCAGAGACCTGCAAGAGGGGTTGATGGGCAAGGAACCTAGAAATGGTAAACAACTGAAAGCTTGTACCTTGCTGGAACGTGCCTTAAAGAAAGTGCCAGGATCATTTGCTGTTACTGCCAGCTGTCTTCACTATTCTAAACCAAATAAACAAGAGAGAGGCAAAAAAAAATCCTCTCTTTAACTCTGAGTTACCACAAGTGCAAAATTAATTGCAACCCATTAAGTTCAGTCCTCTACACAGCCCTGGACTGAGCATGATAAATAAAGTGTTGTGATTTAACTTAACTGCTTTGATTTTGCAATGTTTATCCAGTGATTATATGAAAGCTACTGTTTGTTTTATGTAACCAACCAGCATAATTCTTATGCCCTGTAAAAGGGTGTGCTTCTTGTCACAGCTAGTGAGCTTACCAGGGGCGAAGCTATTCTTGACTTACTGTTTACTAACAGGGAAGGGCTTGTGGGGAATGTGGTGGTTGGAGGCTGCCTGGGATCCAGTGATCATGAAATAATAGAGTTTTCTATAAATAGTGAAACGAGGAGAGGATTGAACAAAACTTCCATGCTGGATTTCCAGAGGGCGGACTTTGGTTTATTTAAGGAATTAATTAGGAGAATACCCTGGGAGACTGTCCTTAGTAACAAAGGCATCCAGGAAGGCTGGATATACTTCAAGACTGAGATCTTGAAGGCACAGGAACAGGCTGTCCCGATGTGCCATAAGATGAGCCATAGGAACAGACGGCCGGGCTGGATGGGTAAGGAGCTTTTGAATGAATTAAGGAAAAAGAAGAGGATGTACCGCCTTTGGAAAGAAGGGAAGGTATCCCAGGCAATGTTTAAGGATGTTGTTAGGTCATGTAGAAAAAGAAATAGGGAAGCAAAGGCCCAGTTTGAGCTAAAGTTGGCCACCTCTGTTAAGGATAATAAAAAGTGTTTCTGTAAATACATTAATGGTAAAAGAAGGGATAAGGACAATCTCCATTCTTTATTAAATAATGAAGGGAATATAGTTCTTGATGATGAGGAAAAGGCAGAGGTACTCAATACCTTCTTTGCCTCTGTTTTTAATAACAAAACTGATGGTCTACAGGCCAAATGGGTACTTAAACTAGTTGATATGGATAGAGAACAGTGTAGCCCCCCCACGGTCCAGGTGGAAGATGTTAGAGACCTACTGACCCACCTAAATCCTCGTAAGTCTATGGGACCTGATGGGATTCACCCTAGGGTGCTGAGAGAGCTGGCAGATGTGCTTGCTAAGCTTCTTTCGATCACCTTTCAACAGTCTTGGCTTACTGGAGAGGTTCTAGATGATTGGAAGTTGGCTAATGTGGCATCTATCTATAGGAAGGGCAAGAAGGAGCATCCAGGGAATTATAGACCTGTCAGCCTGACCTC